>JAQZBX010098444.1:0-11580 GCA_029593785.1 Cabassous unicinctus | reverse complement strand
TTTTTTTTTTTAATAGGAGGTACTGGGGATAGAACCCAGGACCTTGTACATGCAAAGCAGTTGCTCAACCACTGAGCTCCACCTGCTCTACCACATTATTATTTTTCAAAATATATTTTTTATTGAAGTATATCATTCATATATGAACATGCATAAACAATAAGTGTATAGTAAAGATTGTGAACTTACAAAATAAACATACATAACATCTTACAGGGGTCTCATACATCACCCCTCCACCAACACTTTGCATTGTTGTGAAACATTTGTTACAAACTATGCAAGAGCATCGTTAAAATATTACTGCTAACTATAGTCCCTATCTTACATTTGGTGTATTTTTCCCCCAACCCACCCTATTTTTTAAAAATATATTTTTATTACAGAGGTTGTGAACTTGCAAAACAATCACACACATGTGTAGAATTTCCATACAGCACTCTTTCACCAACACACCACACCGTGGTGGAACATTTGTTACAGATTATGAGATAATGTTTATTCTTCATATTTAGTTCATATTAATGAGACAATGCAATATTTGTTCTTTTGTGTCTGGCTTACTTCATTCAGCATGTCTTCAAGATTCATCCATGTTATTATATGTGTCCCAATTTCATTCTTCTTACTGCAGCATAGTGTTCCACTGTATGTATATACCACATTTTGTTTATCCATTCATTGGTTGATGGACACTTGGGTTGTTCCCATCTTTTGGCAATTGTGAATAACGCTGCTATGAACATCGGTGTGCAGATGTCTGTTCGTGTCATAGTTTTTAGTTCTTCTTCATATAATCCTAGTAGAGGAATTGTTGGATCATATGACAGTTCTATATTTAGCTTCCTGAGGAACCGCCAAACTGTCTTCCACAGAGGCTGCACCATTTTACACTCCCACGAACAGTGAAGGAGTGTTCCTATTTCTCCACATCCTCTTCAGCACTTACTGTTGTCAGTTTTTTAAATAATGGCCATTCTATGCGGTGTTTGATGATATCTCATTGTTGTTTTAATTTGCATTTCCCTAATAGTTAGTGATATGGAACATTTTTTCATGTGCTTTTTGGTCATTTGTGTTTCCTCTTTGGAGAAATATCTATTTAAATCTTTTGCCCATTTTTAAATTAGATTGTTTGCTCTTTTATTGTTGTATGATCTCTTTATATAGAATGGAGATCAAACCCTTATCAGATATGTGGTTTCCAAATATTATCTCCCATTGAGTGGGCTGCCTTTTCACAGAAGTGTTTAAGTTTGAGGAGGTCCCATTTATTCATGTTTTCTTTCGTTGCTCGTGCTTTTGGTGTAAGGTTGAAGAATCTACCGCCTATCACCAGGTCTTGAAGATGTTTCCCTAAATTTTCTTCTAGGAGCTTTATTGTACTTGCTTTTATATTTAGGTCTTTGATCCATTTTGAGTTAATTTTTGTATAAGGTGTGAGATATGGGCCTTCTTTCTTTCTTTTGGCTATGGATATCCACTGCTCCCAGCACCATTTGTTGAATAAACTATTCTGTCCCACCTGGGTGGGTTTGACAGGCTTGTCAAAAATCACTTGACCATAGATGTGAGGGTCTGTTTCTGAACCATCAATTCGGTTCCATTAGTCTATGTGTCTATCTTTATGCCAATACCATGCTGTTTTTTACCACTGTAGCTAGGTAATATGATTAAAGTCTGGAAGTGAGAGTCCTCCAACTTCACTTTTCCTTTTTAAGATGTTTCTGGCTATTTGGGGCATCTTACCTTTCCAGATAAATTTGATAATTGTGTTTTCCATTTGTTTAAAAAATGCTGGTGGAATTTTTATTGGGATTGCATTGAATCTGTATATCATTTTGGGTAGAATTGACATCTTAATGATATTTAGTCTTCCAGTCCATGAGCATGGAATGTTCTTCCAATTATTTAGGTCTTTTTGGATTTCTTTTAGCAACGCATTATAGTTTTCTGAATACAAGTGCTTTTCATCCTTGGTTAAGTTTATTCCCAAATATTTGATTCTTTTAGTTGCTATTGTAAATGGAATTTTTCTCCTGACTTCCTCTTCAGATTGCGCATTACCAGTGCATAGAAACACCACTGATTTTTGTGTATTGATCTTGTATCCTAACACTCTACTGAAATCATTTATTGGCTCTAGCAGCTTTGTTGTAGATTTGTCGAGACTTTCTAGATATATAATCATATCATCTGCGAACAGTGAAAGTTTTAATTCTTCCTTTCTGATTTGGATGCCTTTTATTTCTTTCTATTGCCTGATTGCTCTAGCTAGAACCTCTAGCACTATATTGAACAACAGTGGTGACAATGGGCATCCTTATCTTGTTCCTGATCTCACGGGAAAGCTTTCAGTCTTTCACCATTGAGTACAATGTTAGCTGTGGGTTTTTCATATATGACTTTTATCATGTTGAGAAACTTTCCTTCAATTCCTATTTTTTGTAGTATTTTTATCAAGAAAGGATGCTATATTTTGTTAAATGCCTTTTCTGCATCAATTCATAAGATCATGTGATTTTTCTTCTTTGATTTATTAATGTGGTGTATTATGCTGATTGATTTTCTTGTGTTGAACCAGCCTTGCATGCCTGGTTTAAAACCCACTTCATCATGATGAATAATTCTTTTAATATGTTGTTGGATTCGATTAGCAAGTATTTTACTGAGGATTTTTGCATCTGTATTCATTAGAGAAATGGGTCTGTCATTTTCTTTTATCGTAATATCTTTATCTGGCTTTGGTATTAGGGTGATATTGGCTTCATAGAATGAGTTTGGTAGTGTTCCTTCTTTTTCAATTTTTTGGAAGAGCTTGAGTAAGATTGATATTAAATCTTCTTTGAATGCTTGGTAGAACTCAGCTGTGAAACTGTCTGGTCCTGGGCTTTTCATTTTGGGGAGCTGCTTGATGACTGTTTCAATCTCTTTACTTCTGATTGGTTTGTTGAGGTCTTCTATTTCTTCTAAGGTCAGTGTAGGTTGTTTGTACATTCCTAGGAATTTTTCCATTTCATCCACATTGTCTAGTTTTTTGACATAAAGTTGTTCATAGTATCCTCTTATGACCTCTCTTATTTTCTGTGAGATCAGTAGTAATGTTTCCGTTTTCATTTTTTATTTCATTTATTTTTATCTTCTCTCTTTTTTTCTTAGTCAGTTTAGCTAAGGGTTTGTCGATTTTGTTAATCTCGAAGAACCAACTTTTAGTTTTGTTAATTGTTTTTTTGTTCTCAATTTCATTTATTTCTGTTCTGATCTTTGTTATTTCATTCCTTCTACTTGCTTTGGGATTAGTTTGCTATTCTTTCTCTAGTTCCTCTGGCTGTGTAGTTAGGTCATTGATTTTAGATCTTTCTTCTATTTTACTGTAAGCATTGAGAGCTATACATTTTTCTCTCAAGACTGCCTTCATTGCATCCCATAGTTTCTGATATGTTGTATTCTCATTGTCATTTGTCTTGAGATATTTATTGATTTCTCTTGAAATTTCTTCTTTGACCCACTGATTATTTAAGAGTGTGTTGTTTAATCTCCATTTATATGTGAATTTTCCCTTTTTCTGCCACTTGTTAATTTCCAACTTTATTCCATTATGATCAGAGAAAGTGCTTTGTATAATTTTGATTTTATTGAATTTATTGAGTTCTGCTTTGTGACCCAACATATGGTCTATCCTGGAGAAAGATCCATGAGCACTTGAAAAGAATGTATATTCTGCTGTTTTTAGGGTGCATTGTTCTGTATATGTCTATTAGGTTTAGTCTATTTATCATATTATTCACTCTCGCTGTGTCTTTATTGATCCTCTGCCCAGATGTTCTATCCAATACTGTGAGTGGAGTATTGAAGTCTCCAACTATTATCGTAGAGATGTCTGTTTCTCCCTTCAGTTTTGCCAGTGTTTGCCTCATGTATCTTGGGGCATCTTGGTTAGATGCATATACATTTATGATTGTTATTTCTTCCTGGTGAATCATCCCTTTAATTAATATATAATGTCCTTCCTTGTCTCTAATAACAGTTTTGCTTTTAAAGTCTGTATCATCTGATATAAGTATAGCTACCCCAGCTTTTTTTTGGTTACTGCATGCGTGGAATATCTTTTTCCAACCTTTTACTTTCAATCTATTGGTATCCTTGGGTCTAAGGTGAGTCTCTTGCAGACAGCATATAGATGGCTTATATTTTCTTATCCATTTCGCCTGTCTGTGTCATTTGATTGGGGAGCTTAAACCATTAACATTCAATGTTATTACTGTAAAGGCAGTTCTTATTTCATCCATTTTGATCTTTGCATTTTATCTGTCATTTTATTTTTGACACGTAGTTACTGTTACTGATACAGTCATCATTTCTAGACTCTCTTCCAAACCTCTCCTGTCTTTTCTTTTCAGGCTGTAACCCTCCCTTTAGTATTTCCTGTAAAGCTGGTCTTTTTCTTATAAACTCTCACAGTTTCTGTTTATCTGTGAATATTCTAATCTTGTCCTCATTTTTGAAAGATAATCTTGTCAGATATAAAATTCTTGGCTGGCAGTTTTTCTCTTGCACTATTTTAAATATATCATACCACTACCTTCTTGCCTCCATGGTTTCTGATGAGAAATCGGCACTTAATCTCATTGGGTATCCCTTATATGTTATGCATTGCTTTTCTCTTGCTGCTCTCAGAATTCTCTCTTTGTCTTTAGCATTTGACATTATGATTAGTATGTGTCTTGGAGTTGGTCTATTCGGATTTATTTGGATGGGAGTATGTTGTGCTTCTTGGACATGGATAGCTATGTCCTTCAATAGGGTTGGGAAATTTTCCACCATTATGTGTTCAAATATTCCTTCTGTCCCTTTTTCCTTCTCTTCTCCTTCTGGAACACCCATGACATGTATGTTTGCATGTCTCTTGCTGTCATTTAGTTCCCCGAGTCTCTGTTCAATTTTTTCCATTCTTTTCTTCATCTTTTCTTTTGTATGTTCGCTTTTGGAGGCCTTGTCTTTAAGCTTGCCAATGCTTTCTTCTGCTTCCTCAAATCTGCTGTTATATGCCTCCAGTGTATTTTTAACTTCATTTATTGCACCTTTCATTCCCATAAGGTCTGCTATTTTTCTGTTTATTTTCAAATTCTTCTTTGTGCTCATTCATTGTTCTCTTAATATTCTTACTCTCATTAGCTATCTCAGTGAATTTATTAAGGAGATTTGTTTGAACATCTATGATTAGTTGTCTCAACTCCTTTATGTCATCTGCAGGCTTATATTGTTCCTTTAACTGGGCAATATCTTCTTGTTTCTTGGTGTGGATTGTAATTTTTTGTTGGTGTTTTTGCATCTGGCCTGCTAGATGTATTTATTCTGGGTGCAGTTTTTCCCTTTAGTTTAGGGCTTTCTTGTCTTTTCTCCCTTGCTGTTTGTGTAGTAGGAGCCAAAGATGTAGTTGGTGCTGTAAGCTATGGAGGCTGAAGCTGCCCACGTTAACCCAGGAATTGATGAAGCTTCTCCCACTCTTCTCCTATGTCAGTGGTAGGAACAGAGCTGCAGCCATGTATAATAATCCAAGTTGGGCAGGACAAGACTCTCTGTAGTTGCCCGGAGAAACAGATAAAGCTTCATACCCCTTCCTCCCCTATCTTGGGCAGGGATGGAGCTATAGTTGTGGGCAGCAATCTGTGCCATGTGGGTTCAAAATGACCACAGTTGCTCAGGTAAACTGATGTAGCACCAGACCCCTTCCCTGCCGGGGGTGGGAATGGACCCTCTGGAGTGCCCAACAATCTATTCTGTCTGGGCCAAATATGCCTGCAGTTGCCATGAGAAGCTGAGGGAGTACTGTCCCTTCTGCCCTTTAGGGGTGGAAATGGAGCCACCAACGCCCAACAGTTCAGTCCCTGTAGGCTGAAAGTACCCACTGTTGTCCAGAGTAGCTGAGGAAGCACCAGCCCCCTCCTATCCTATTGGGTGGTGGGGGTGGTTCTACAGGTGCCCAACAGTTCAGTCCCTTTAGGCCAAGAATACCTGCCATTGCCTATAGAGACTGAGGAAACACCAGTCCCCTTCTATCCTATTGGGAGTGGGGGTGGATCCACAGGCACCCAATAGTTCAGCCCATGCAGGCCAAAAGTGTCTGCTGTTGCCCAGAAAGGCTGTGGAAACACCAGCCCCCTCCTTTTCTATTGGGGCATGAGGGTGGATCCACAAGTACCCACCAGTCCAGGCTGTGTGGGTCAAAAGCACCTGCAGTTACCCAGAGAGGCTGGGCAAACACAGTCCATCTCTTGTCCTATTGGGGTTGGGGGTAGAACCACAGGTACCCAACAGTCGGATTTGTGCAGGCCAAAAGCGCCTCGCCTGCAGTTGCCCCGAGAGGCTGAGGGAGCACTAACCCCCTCCTATCCTATGGGGGGACAGAGGTGGAGATGGACTTGAAAGCATTCAACAAACCAGTTCGTGTGGGCTGAAAACTCCTGCCATTGCCCAGAAAGGCGGAGGATACCCGGTACCTCTCCTATCCCATTGGAGTGCGGGCATGCAGCCCCAGGTGACTGACTATTCAGCTTGTGTTGGTGGACAGCACTTGCAGTTGCCTGGAGAGCCTGGTGCAGGTCCCAGCAGCTTCCTCTCTGTTGGAGGTGGGGCTGGAGCCTAGGCTAGGGCTGCAGTCCAATCTTGGTGGAAAGAAGCCAGTCCCTAACTTCACTGGATTTTCAGTCAGCCCGTCTTCCCCTCATGCCGGGGGCAGAGTCAAAATGGTGGCTACCAGACTCTTTCCAACTTAGACAGGTTCAATCCTGTTTCTAGTATTATAATTTTGCCAGCCAAGTCCACTAATCAGTAGCTGAGGTTGGTGGACAACTGTCTCTTCCTCCACCATTTATGGGTAATGGAACTTCTAACTCCAGTCACAGAATAGCTCCTGAGGTGGTTTGTGCCGCTAGAGTAGGATGGGCACCGGCCTCTGTGGCATGGCTTGCAGTTTCCCAGAGAGGAGGTACAGGTCCCCCCAGCTTCCTCCCTGCCAGAGGTGGGGCTGGGGTTTAGGCTAGACCTGCAATCTGACCTGAGTGGAAAGAAGCTGGTCTTTATCAGCACTGTGATTTTCAATCAGCCCTGCTTCCCCTCAGGCCAAGGGCGGAGTCAAAATGGCGGCTACTGGCCTCCTTCTGACCTGGACAGGCTCAAATTTTAGCTGTTCTTAGCATTATACTTTAGCCCACCAAATTTACTAATCAGTAGCTGAAGTTGGTGTCACACCGTGTCTTCCTACCCCATTTTTGGGAAATGGAGCTTCCAACTCCAGCCACAGAATAGCTCCCCAAGGCGGCTTGTGCCATTGGCACTGACCTCTGTGGCGTGGAGGGCTCTACTCATGAATTCTCTCAGCAGATGTGCAGTCTCCTCCTTCCATACTTTCATGGATGTTGCAGGATGCTCTTCTGGTCTCCTGGGGTCCTCAAACAGGTGGTTTAGGTAGCTCTGGGTGATTACCAACTGCCCTGTAGCACGAGCTGACTTCAGAAGCTCCTTACTCTACTGCCATCTTGGCTCTCCCCCACACACATTATTTTTTAAAAGAATATTAAATCTGGCTCGAGGTCCCTATTTCCAAGGTGATGAAAATTCAACCTCAGTAAAGTTTGGAAGGGCCTCTTCCTCTTCCTCACGTGACAGAATTCAGGGGTCTTAGGAGGTACCCAGAAGGAGAGGCATTTGGTCCTTTGTTCAAAGTGGCCTGTGTCCTTCCTGCACCCTTTCTGCCCTTTGATTCTGCTGCCAAGGCTGGCCAGAGTGTCATGACCAGCCAGCGAGAAGGTCAGCCTTTATGTTTTATTTCCATTCCTCCTAACACTTTCACCATGAGGGAAAAATAAACCATTTTTCAGAATTGCTCAAAGTTATCAACCATTGGGATTTGAGCTGGGATCTGACCCCAAAGTCCATGTTATTCCCTCAGCAGACATAGGGGCACTTACAAGAGGATGTACTCCGGCTGAGGGACTTGCTATGAGTGGAGGAGCAGGAGAGAAGAAAACATGCTATCAAGACAGGTAAACATTTCTCTTGCTTTTAGTCTACCTGGCAGCCTTTGGGTACCCTTCTTATGTTTGGGGACTTTCTCTCTTTTTGAGTCCTGCTTACCTGAGGCAGTGTTTGGAAACCTGCTTTCCCAACATTCCTTGCAGTCAGGATGCATCTTGTGACCTAGGCTGTGCCAATCATCTGCACTGGGATTTTCACTTGGAAGAAAGCAATGGGAAGGAGCAGCTGCCACATGGAGTCTAGGAATAGTGTGTGGCAAAGTGGTATTGAGAAGCCCATTTTTAGAGAGAACAAAGGCAGAAGTTTGAAAGGCAGCGTCCTCAGCCAGATGTTGACTTTATCTTTGCAGGACTGTGCCTGGCACTGATGCCAGTAGGGTCTCCACTGGCATAGTCTGGGAGGTCATCTGATAGGATTCCTGGCTGTGTACCTGGGTCTTTGGCTGCCAGGGATTCTGTGAGATAACTTAATAGCCTTATGTCAAGTTTAAGCTGGAATAGGCTTTGTTTTCTGCAATAAGAAACACAGGGTGTTTCAGTTTCCTAGGCTGCTCTAGCTAATACCATGGAATGGGTTGGATTAAACAATGGAAATTTATTTGCTCAAGATTTGAGGCTGGGAAAATGTCCAAATCAAGGCATCATCAAGGCAATACTTTCTTCCCAAAGACTGTAGTGTTCTGGGGCTGGCTGCTGGTGAATGTTAGTCCTTAGCTTCTTATCACATGGCAAGGCACATGGCAGCCTCTCTGTTCTCTTCCAAGTTCTGTTGAATGTCAGCTTCTTGCTTCTGTGGCTTTCTCTCTGTCTATTTGAATTTATTATTATTATTATTATTTTTTTCTGGGAGGTCCCGGATATTGAACCCAGGTCCCTCCATATGGGAGACGGACACCCAACCGTTTGAGCCACATCCGCCCCCCTGTGTGTTTGAATTTGACTCTGCTTATAAAGGACTCTAGCAATAGGATTAAGATCCATCCTGACTGGGTTGGGCCATACCTTAACTGAAGGTATGTCCAGAAAATAGGTAACAGAACAATTGGAGTGAAGTGGAAAGACTCAGAGGGGAACAGTGAATGATAAATGTAGATTAGAAAGTAGATTGGGTCAAATATGAAGGAACTTGATAGCTGGGCTAAAGGATTTGGACTACTTATTAGAGGCAACGGGGAGTCATGGAAGGCTTTTGAGAAGAGGACTGGCAAGAAGGAGTACAGGGAGGTGAATGTGGCCATGGGGTTTGGTGCAGGCAGGTGGAGGCTGGGAGAAGAGTGAGGTAGGAAGCTGGCATTGGTGCTGTGAGTTCTGATGATGGTGAATGGGCAGATTTGGCTGTGAGTATCATAAATGATGATGGTTATCACATTAGAATAAACTCAGACCTTTTCTTTGGGAGTGGGGCCCTGGATGGGTGATTCCAGTGTGCATCCAGGGCTGAGAGCAGTGGAAGAGTGAGTTGACAAGGCAGTCTGGGCCAGGTTGTGGCAACCTTGAATTTGGTGGCTGTGCCAATGTTCTTTGAGGGCAAGTCACAAAACCTGATCCTGGTTTATTTAAGAAGAAAAAAAAAAGGAATTTATTGAAAGCATGAGAGCTAGTTCACAGCATCAAGGCAAAAGCTAAAGAACCCAGCTGTTTGGGGATCCAGGGGGCAGAAATTCATGGACAGTCTGCTTGGGCTCTACATCAGGACACATCAGCTTCAGGCATTTTCCCATCTTTGTCATCACTCCAGTCAGGGCCAAATTCCCAGAATCAAGAATATTATTAGACAGGGAGGGTCTGGTGCTCACCAGCAGTGAGTCTGAGCAAGCCTGCAGGCAGTGAGAGGCTTGGTCCCCAAAGGACAATGGATGCTGGAACCCGGAGACCCTGTTACAGAGCCTGGGGCAGAAACAACAGACGCCCCCTGCAGTGCTGTGAATAATGCCATCATTGTGGGGGTTCTCCTGCTTTATTCTCTTATTAACAGAGGTGACAGGTAGCTTTTTCTGTGGAGTCCTCTGCCAGGGTATTATTTTCCAGGGGTCATGACGATCAACTGAGTGAGTGAGTATCTTGGAGGGGGAAAAGGGGACAGCTGACCCTTTTGGTTCTGAGATGTTGCTATCAGGGAGCTGGTTAATGCCAAATCCATGGGGCACATTTCCTGTCTGGCAACCTGACTCATTCACCGAGGTCACTGACCAGGTATGAGATAGTGGCTTTTTGTCACCATGAAATCAGTTTGTGCTTGAACCTTCGCCTCAGGGACAAAGGTCTCTGGCTGTGCCTCACAGTCTGATGCACCCTCCACTTCCACTTCTTTTGACATTTCTGGTTATGTCTTAGTATGATATTGGCCTTCAAATGGATATTTATCATGGAAAAGAGGGAATAAATGAGAGGCATTCGTTGCCTTGAGGCAATCCCAAAAGTCATTTAAGAAAGAAAGAAAGAAAAAAGAGTAATATATTTCATTTTGTTTAGAGAGTGTTTTGGTTTTCATGTCGAAATGCTTATTAATCTTTGCTGTTTGCATCAACCAGACTCTCTCACTGGGAAGGGGCTGCTGCATGCACTTCTCTGTGTGGCATTCCCAGAACGGGGGTTGCCATGTACCCCCTGGGCCTTTCCTCTGGATCCTGACAGTGAGAAGCGTGCATTAGGATGGGACAGAGAGGGGGTGATGGGCGTGGACAGCGTGCTCTGTGGACAGGGCCGTAGGCACATGAGAACTTCAGTGGTGTGTGTGGTACCGAGGTTGGCACACTAGTTTGCTGTGGCTGCTATAACCGATTGCCATAACTTGGTGGCTTTAAACCACAGAGATGTGTTCTTTCACAGTCCTGGAGGCCAGAAATCCAAAACCAGTATTTCTTGGCCCAAGTGAAGGTGTGGGCAGTGCTGTGCTCCCTCAGCAGACTCTAGCAGAGCTCTAGGCCATGCTCCTGTTGCTTATCTCTTCCAGCTTCTGGTGGCTGCCGGCATTCCTTTGCTTTGACCACCTCACTCCGATCTCCAAGGCCAGCATCTCATATTTCTCTGCTCCATCTTTATCTTTTTTTTTCTTTAATTTTTGTACCCCCACTCCCACCTCTACCCACCCCCCCAGATGGCTCCCTCGTCTGTCTGCTCATCTCCTTTAGGAGGTACCAGCAGCCGAACCTGGGACCTCCCAGGTGGAAGGCAGGCATCCAATTGCTTGAGCCACATCTGCTCCCTCTGCATCGTCTTCACATCACCTTCTCCTTTGTCTGTGTCAAGTCTCCCTCTTTCTCCCTCTTATAAGGGATGTGATGGCCTCTAGGGTCATCAGATAACCCAGACTGGGAAGCGGGTGTGGCTCAATGGATAGAGCTCCCATTTACCATATGGGAGGCCCCGGGTTCGCTTCCCAGGGCCTCCTTGTGAGGGCAGGCCAGCCTGCGTGGCGCGGTGGGCTGATGCAGCGGGACCTCACAGCAAGGGGGAGATAAGCAGACACGGAGAAAACACACAGCGAATGGACACAGCAAGCACAAGCAGCAAGGGGGGGATAAATAAATAAAAATAAATAAAT
>JAQZBX010098443.1:0-11587 GCA_029593785.1 Cabassous unicinctus | reverse complement strand
CATTTTTTAACATTCTGCCACATTAGTTATATCATTCTATCATCTATGTATCTATTTATCTATCTATTTATCTATCTTTCTTTCTATCTATCTATCTATCCTTCTATGTATCTATAGCAGTTAGATATTGTTTATGAATTCCAAAAATAGTTACTGGCTTATGTTTGTAAACTGGCCTCTGTTTCTGGGCATATTAAATTGTATTAACTTCAGAGGTTTCACTTTTGCCTGATTAAATTATGATTAGGGCTTTGATTGTGCCACATCAGTAGGATGTTGAGTGTTCACCCCCTTGGTGGATGGGGGCTCACTGAGAAAACTGCTTGGGAGAGGAGGGAGGTTGGAGTTTTAATGCTGGAGCTCCAGAAAGTAAAAACACAGAGAAGCAGATATGTGAGGAAAGAGAGAAGGTTCCATTAGACATGGCAGAGGCCCCAGGAAGAGAGATAAGCTGTTTGCCTGATAGTTCACACCTGGACTTGTGGAGCAAGCAGAGCAGCTGAGCCCTGAGAAGATCAAGTCCCAGGAGAGAGAAGAGACTTATCACAGCCTACAGCTAATATTGGAAGATGCTGGGACCATGGATCCTTAAGAGGAAGAGGAAGGCTGAACCCTTGCAGATGTTGGAAGCCATCTTGCTCAAACATTTGGCAACAGACTTTGGTGAGGGAAGTAACTTAAGCTTTATAGCCTGGTAACTGTAAGCTTCTATGCCAAATAAATACCCTTTAAAAAAGCCAACAAATTTCTTGTATTTTGCATCAGCACCCCTTTGGCTGACTAATACATTATCATCTATAATCTATGTTCAACATTATAGTATCTATATGTCTGCCTGTCCTGTCAATCATTATCTATATTACCTATCAATCATTATCTATCAATTGTCTATGAATATCTATATGTCTGCTTGTCTATCTATATATTTCTAAACATTTGTGATTAGATTGCTGATATCATGCTCATTTTCCATTTAATATCTTTGTCATAATTTCTCTACTGCTAAAACAAATGTAGTGGCTTGGCTTAAATTATGTAAATTTATTGTCTCATGGTTTTGGGGCTAGAAGAAGTAAAAAACTTAGGCATGAGTAAGAGGATGCTTTTTCTCAGAAGACTGGCATTCTGGATTGGCTGCCAGTGATTCTTGTGTTTTTAGCTTTTCTGTCACATGGCAATGTACATTGAAATGTCAGTTCCTCTCTCTTCTGGATTCCATTGACTTCCAGCTTCTCCTCTACAAGGAAGATTTCTCTTGGTAAAACTGCCAACACTATGAGTAAGATAGAATTTCATTTGGGCCACACTTTAGCTAAAAACATCTTCAAAAGAATGTATATGCAATGTGTTCATATACAGAGGAATTGATTAAGATTAAAAGGATGCTTTACTGGAGGGCAAAGAGGTAATAATCCAACCTACCACCTCATTTTATTTTTCTTAAGAACAAGGATATTCACTTATGTAAACACACTAACAAAAATAATCAATTTCAAAAAAACTAACATTGATATAAAGCATATGGTTTATATTCCAATTTTTTTCAATTTTGCCAACAAAGTTATTTGAACATCATCTCCTCCATTATTGGATGCAGTCCAGGATCTGTTTAATTTTCATTAGCCCATATCTCATTCACTTTTTAAATTCTGATAACAAACATACAACATTAAATTCCCCATATCAACCATTTCCATGTGTATAATTCTGTGGCATGAATCATTCATGTTATGCTATTGTCAATATCATCCATTGATGAAACTTGTTTTATCACCCTAGAGAGACTACACCCATTGTGCATCAAATTCCCAGTCCCCCTCCTAACTGTGCAGTAAAATATACTCTACTTAATGTTTTATGACTATGCATATTTCTAGTTATTTCGATAAGTGGAATAATATGTTATTTTTTTTAATTTATGGATAATTGACACTTGATATTTCCCTCTCTCACACACACATACACATGTTCTGAAAGTAAAACCATACCCTTTGTCCCACTGACTGCTTTATAAAAATGTGTAATTTCAATACAAATGACATTGTATCACCACGTATTAGATTAATAATTATAGACTACTGATTTACTAACATTTTTACACGTTAAACTAATAGATTAATTATTGCACATAAGCCACCAGGCAAAATTATGATCAAATGAAAAGATGCATTAAAATTCCTGAATCAAGGGTGAATATCACATTCACAAACACTTAGCAGGAGATATTAATGAAAAATATTTATAAACTTTGGGTTCTAAAATGAAAGAATTTAAGACAGGATTTAAAATGCTGTCAAATGTTTCAGATTGGGCAAAAGTGACTTCATAACAGCTTTAGAATTCATTACCCAGTGAGACAATTATCCTGAGGTGAAATCTTAAGTGGCATGGAACAAGTCCTAATGAGCTAACTCTTGTTTTCTGAAGCAGTATGTTTGCTGAGATGAGCAAATATTTCCCCAGATATACTGGAACATTTTAATTTCATGATGAAACAGTGAATTGTTTTTATTGGTGTGCAGGTTTAAGCTCCTATGGAAGAATTTATTGGAACACACAGGCTAATGGGAGAATTCTCAATTCTCATTGCCAACTTGTAGTTATTCTCCAGTCAGAGTTGAAATTTACATTAATCCTTTCTATAGAAGGCATCAATTCAAATCTGAACTAAATATTAATATGTCATTGTATATCATTTCCTGTCATTGTAATTTAAACCACTCTAAGTGTATGGTTTTCCTCTGTTTTTGTTGGACCATTGTTTGAATGGGACAATAGCTTTACAAATCATTTAAGAAATTGGAGATAACACTTTGGAGCATTGTATCAGAGACAAATAATAAGAGAATAAATAGAATATGACTTTGTATTCCAATTCTATCTATTCCAAGGCCATACATTATCAAATCAGATCAAGAGAAGAAATTCTATTTCAAATTACAAGAACAGATTTAGATATTCTGATATTAACAAATGTACAAAATTTCTTGATTTTAAAGTTATTTCCAAGTTCATTTACTAATTTTAAAGAACTAAGAAAGTTCTGTAAGGATGTAAGCAGAATGTTTTTCCTATGAGTCCACATGTTTTACAATATTATATCTGATACTTTGTTGTTCCAAACTAGCCCTGGTCCAATTTAATGTACTTGTTGGGGCAAAGGTTTTGTTGTTAGTGGCATTATCTAACTCACTTGTGGAATTCTAAATCATAACATGTGCAGTTTTTCCACTTATCATTTATAAATTTGAAGGTATTACAACTAGACTCATTAATCCATTACTCATTACTGTTTTGGGGCCCTTTATCTTAACCTCCCTTCAGTGGTTTCAGTGTAACCTCAGCCCTTATCTTGACTTCCCCCTCAAGCTTCCCTATAACCTGGGCCCCTAATGTTCATTCTACCACAGCACCAACTAGTTCTAAGCAGAGTCTCCCTGCAACCATGCTTATGTACTCCCTACTAACTGTGACCAAAAGTAACCAAATTTCATCTACCCTGCTCAAATGACATCACTCATCATGATGAAGATGCTATTTTCAGGGATTGTGGGAACATGGCCAATAGGTTAGGCAGATAAAGCTTAGCTCCCACTAAAACAACAAAGATAAAGCCAGAGCCTGCCATAGGGACCAGCTTTGAGGATCAGCAAACCAGGACACTGCTTACCAATTCCTAGAAAGTGAGGGTCAGAATCATGAAGAAGCCAAAACAAGTAACGGTGAGTTGTTAAACCTCCCAGCTGCCAGGAAGGGCTCCCCTCCCCCACTCTTGAGATATTAAGTGAGGGTAAAACTCCTGGTGAATTGTATCTAACTGAGAGTAGAGCAGACATCTACTTCCACGGGGAGGTGCACTGAGTTATCTAGGAGGGTACTGGACAAATAGGGAATCCAGAAATAATCATAGGTTGCTTACCTTTGTGGTTGGAAGGGGCACACATGCCCAGTCCTCAGGGTGGACAGACTAGGTGGAGACCGTAATCCCTTGCTTCAAACAGGAGTGTGATGGCAGATTTCCTTCAAGAAAGAGGGGTCTGGGAGGGTAGAGAGGGATTTCTTTGTGTTGAGTTTAGCCAGCTGAGTCCCCTTTAAATATCAGAAGGGAACCTGACTCCACAAGGAGAAGGGAGGGGAATTGCCTCAGGCAGGTAGTCATGCCCAGCCACCTAGGTAAATGAAGGAATTAAACAATGAGGAGGCAGAGACAGGCAGAGATCAGCACTACTCCAGTTGACTGCAGGGAATCCAACCTGCCGCAGGGAAAAGGGGCAGATAGTCTTCTGAAAGGTTAATTAACCCAAGGAGGCAGAATAGCTCAGTGAAAGAATTCCTGCCTACCATATATGAGGTCTCTGGTTCAATTTCTGGCTCTTCCTTGATAAGTGATTTACCAAGTTACCAGGAATTCAGCTGAAACCTTATGACAGGGAACATACAGGCATTTTCTTTGTATTAGCTTTTCTTGGCTCTTTTATTTTTTCAAAAAAAGAAAATGTTCCTTTTCTTATATTTCCCTGACTTTACTCACTTAATCCCAGTTCAAAACTTGCAGAGGGCAGGCTGCAGGGTGAGTGATTGAGGAACACCAGCAGACTGAGAAGATCCTTAAGGGTCTAAGAGAAAAGACTGTTTTTCCGTGTTTATTTTTTTCTTCTTTCTCCTTTTATTAAAAAAAATGAGTCACTGCTGTCTTATTTCTTATGTCTGTTTTGTATCTCTTTCCTTTGTTTCTTTGCTTATTTTTCTTTTTTTTCCCTTTGTCTGCTGGTTAATTTTACCTATGCTATTTCTTTTTACTCCTTCATATTTATATCTTTTGTTTTCTGCTGCTGTTCTTTCATTTCACCTATTTTATTTGCTCTCCAATATTTCTTGTTTGTATTTCTCCCTCTCCCCTTTTTTGCCTGTTTACTTTCTCTTTTTTACTTTTTCCTTTCTCTTTTCTCTTTTCTCTTTTCTTTTCCCCTCTTCTCACTATTCCAATCTTTTAGTTCATTCTATATATTTTTTCTCTATTTCATTTCTTGTTTCATTGTTTCTATTCCACTTTCCTAAATTTACTTCTCTGTGCTTCTTACACATGTTAATTTTTCAATTTCCTAGGTCTTGTACAGTTGTTTTCCTACCTTTTATTGTTACCATTACTATCATTATTTTTGTCTTCCTATCTCTTTCCTTTCTTCTGGTCCTAATTTTTTTTTTCAAAGGAACATAGACCTCTCTAACAAAACAACAACAGCAACAACAACAACAAAAAAAAAACTGAATGGGGGGCAAGATCAAGATCCTGCCAGCGTGAGCTCTTTTGGGAACCCACAAATTAGGAGGCTTCAGGGCATCAATCTGAAGCAAGTTAGGCAAAGAGATAAATTCCTCAAGGTGCTACTGGCTTGATTCTTGGTTGTTGTGTTTCCTTTTCCTTCATTTTGCCTTTTCTGTGTATATTGATATTGTCTACCAACCCTCTTTTCCTTCCTTCATATTTCTATCTTCAACTTTCTGTTGTTTTTCTTATATTCCATATATCTTTGTTTAGTCCTCAGTTTTTCTAGTTTTTATATCTATCTCATCTATCTTGTTTTCTATGTTTTAATACCTTTTTTCTTTTTGTCTTTTCTTTTCTCTTTCCCTCTCCCCTCATCATTCTGGCCTTTTAATTCATTCTATATATCTTTCTCTACTTGGTTACCCAGTTCATTGTTGGTACTCCACTTTTTTATTCTTATTACTCTACACTGCTTACGTAAGTTAAATATTCATTTCCCAAGGTATTATACTCTTGTAATGATTACAATTATTATTACTATTATCCTTTAACTTTTCTTACCTCTTTCAATTTCACTGACCCCAATTTTTTCCTTCAAGGGAACATGGAAAACAGCAAGGAAATAGAAAAAGAAAAAAAATGTGACAAAGAGAAACCTTAATACACACATACAAACAGCAATTAAATAAAACCCTAGAGTAAAGAAAGAAGCTAATCAACTGAATAAATCCTTCAAGATAAAAAGATGACAAGGCAGCAACAAAAAATTACAAACCATACTAAGAAACAGGAAGACATGGTCCAGTCCAATGAACAACCTAAAAACCAGGAGGAAATGCAGAACACTGAAAATCTTATCAATGCTGTCCAAACAAATATCAGGGACCAACTTAATGAAGTGAAAGAAGAGGTGAAGGATATTAAAAGCCACTGTGAGAACAAACTGAAGAAACTGTAAAATTACATAAAAAGATAATGGATATGATGGTGATGAATGCTACAGTCCAAAAAATCAAAAAGAAACTAGAATCACATAACAGCAGATTTGAACAGGCAGAGGATAAAATTCGGGATTGGAAGACATTATATCTGAAATCAAAAGATAGTTGAACAGATACATAAAAAGATAGAAAAAATCCATCAGGGAATTAGGGATTTGAAAGACAAAACAAAAAACCCAAATATATGCACTATAGGCATCCCAGAGGGAGAAGAGAAGGGAAAAGGGAGAAAAGGAGTGTTGGAGGAAATAATGGCAGAAAACTTCACAATCTTATTGAGGGAGATGGATGTAGATGTCCCGGAAGCAAAGCGCACCCCAAATAGCATAAATCCCAACAGGCCTGCTCCAAGACATATACTTGTCAACTGTCCAATGCTCAAGAAAAACAGAAGATACTGAAAGCAACAAGAGAAAAGAGAACCATCACATACAATGGAAGCTCAATAAGATTAAGCGCTAATTTCTCATCTGAAACCATGGAGGCAAGAAGGCAGTGGTATTACATAGTTAAGGTACTAAAAGAAAAAAAAACTTCCAGCCAGGAATTCTCTATCCAGTAAAGCTGGCATTCAAAAATGATGGAGAGATAAAAACATTCACAGATAAACATAAATTAAAAAAATATTCCAAAAGGAAACATTCCCTTCAAAATAGCTAAAGGGATTTCTGCAGGTTGAAAGGAAAAAAAAATAGGAGACAGAGAGTTGGAGGAGAATGTAAGAACAACTCAAAAGACTAACAGAGAAATAAAAACAACATATGACATACATAAACAAAAAGAAAATATGGCTAATGTAATTAATTCCTTCAGAGTAATAACACAATGTTAATGGATTAAACTCACCAGTAAAGAGACACATATTGGCAGAATTTGAAAGGGAAATATGATCCATTTATATGCTATGTAAAAGAAACCCACCTTAGAACCAGAGATTCAAGAAGGCTGAAAGTGAATGGTGGGAAAAATATCTTACAAGCAAAGAATAACCAAAAAAAGGGTGGGAGTAGCTATACTAATATCAGACAAAATAGATTTTTATTGCAAAACTATTATAAGAGACAAAGACTGCCTCTATATAGTAGTAAAAGGGGTAATCTTTCAAGAAGAAAGTATAATCATAAACACTTATGCATCTAACTGGAGCATGTCAAAATACATGAGGGAAACACTGGAAAAAAATGTGGAGAAATAGATGCCTCTACAATTATAGTGGGGGACTTTAATACACAATTATCACCATTAGACAGAAAAATCAGAACAGAGAGTCAATAAAGATACAAAGAATTTGAATAATACATTAGAGGATCTGGTTATAAAAGACATATACACAACACTACACACAAATACAGCGGCATATACATTCTTCTCAAGTGCATATGGATCATATTTCAAGATAGACACATGCTAGGCCACAGAAATATTCTCAATTAACTCAGAAAGATTGAGATTATAAAAATAAATTTTTCTACTACAAGGGAATGAAGCTGGAAATCAGTAAGGGCCAGAGAAACAGATTAGTCACAAAGATATGGAAATTAAACCACACACTCTTAGACAAACAGTGGGTCAAGGAAGAAATCTCAAAAGAAATTAGTAACTACCTTGAAATGAATGAAAATGGAAATACAACATATCAAAACCTATGGGATGAAGCAAAAGCTGTACTGAGAGGGAAATTCATAGCCATAAATGTAAATACCAAAAAAGAAAAAAGAGCTAAAATTGAAGACTTCACTGCACACATGGATGAAATAGAAAAAGCACATGCTAACCCCAAAGGAAGTAGAAAGAAGAAAATAACATGGATTAGCGCAGAACTAAATGAAATAGAAAATAAGAAAGCACTAGAAAAAAAAATAAACAAAACCAAATATGGTTCTTCAAGAAGATAATAAAATTGACAAACCCTTAGCTAGACCAACAAAGTAAGAAAGAGAGAAGATGCAGATTCAAGAAATAAGAAATAAGGAAGGGGATATCACCACTGACCTCACAGAAAAAAAGAGTATCAAAAAGAATACTTTGAAAAATTATGTGCCAAAAAGAAGGATAATTTAGAGAAACTGCACAAATTCCTAGAAACTCACAAGAATCCTACACTGACAAAAGAAGAAATTGATGAACGCACTGACAAATTACAAGTAAACAGATGGAACCAGTCATCAAAAACCTCCCAACTAAGAAGAGCCCATGGCCAGACAGCTTCACAGGTGAATTCTACCAAACATTCCAGAAAGAACTAACACAAATCCTCCTTAAACTTTTCCAGAGAAATAGAAGTAGAAGGAACATTGCCTAACATTCTATCATACCAACATTACCTTAATACCAAAGCCAAACAAAGATACCAAAAGAAAGTAAAAGTACAGACCAATCTCTCTAATGAACCTAGATGCTAAAATCCTCATCAAAATACTTCCTAATCATATTCTACAAAACATCAAAGGAACTATACACCATGAATAAGTGGGTTTCATCCTGGGTATACAAGAATGATTCGACATGAGAAAATCAATGTAATACACCACATGAAGAGATTGAAAAGAAAAAAATCACATTATAATCTTTATAGATGCAGAAAATGTATTAAACAATGTACAACACCCTTTCCTGAATAAAAACACTGCAAAAGATAGAAATGGAATGAAACTTTATGAACATGATAAAGGATATATATGAAAAAACCCACAGCTAATGTTATATACTAAGTGAAATCCTAAAAGCTTTCCTTCTAAGATTGGGAACAAGTCAAGGATGCCCACTATCACCAAACCTATTTAACATTGTCTTAGAAGTACTTGCTAAAGCACTGAGGCAAGAAAAAGATATGAGGCATTCAAATTGGAAAGGAGAAGTAAAAATTTCACTATTTGCAGAAGACATGATTCTATACATAGAAAGTCCTGAGAAATCTACAACAAAGCTTGTAGAACTTATAAATGAGTTCAGTAAAGTCACAGGCTCTAAGATCAATGTTCAAAAATCAGTAGGATTTCTGTACACCAATAACAAGCAATATGAGGAGACAAACAAGAAAAAATACCATTTACAATAGTAATTAAAAGAACCAAGTACTAGGAATAAATGTAACTAAATATATAAATGACTTATACACAGAACACAGCACAATACTGTTAAAGGAAATCAAAGAAGACATAAATAAATGAAAGACTATTACCTGTTCATGGATAGGAAGACTAAAATTCATTAAGATTTCTAACCTACCCAAACTAATCTGCAGGTTTAATGCAATCCCAATTTTTACCGAATTGGAAAAACTAATTATTAAATTTATTGGGAAGTGTAAAAGGCCCTGAATAGCCAAAGACATATTGAAAAAGAAAAATGAAATTGGAGGAATCATACTACCAGACTTTAAAACATACTACAAAGCTACTGTGGTCAAAACTACATGGTATTGACACAAGGATAGACATACCAATCAATGGAACTGAATTGAGAGTTCTGATACAGACACTTGCATATAAAGTCATCTGATATTTGACAAGGCCACAAAGCCCATTCAACTGGGATAAAATGTCCTCTTCAACAAATGGTGCTTCAAAAACTAGATATCCATATTCAAATAATGAGAGAGGAACACCATCTCACACCTTATACAAAAATCAACTCATGATGGATCAAATATCTAAACATAAGATCCAAGATCATAAAGACTTTGGAAGGTAATGTATGGAATCATCTACTGGACCTTGTTATAAGAAAAGGTTCCATGAACTTCACATCCAAAACATTAGCAACCAAATAAAAAAAAATAGATAAATGGGATCTCCTCAAAATTAAACACTTTTCTACCTCAAAGGAGGTTATCAAGAAAGTTAAAAAGTAACCTACCCAATGGAAGAAAATATTTGGCAACCACATATCTGTTAAGACCCTAATATACAGAATATATAAAGAAATACTGCACCTCAAATATAAAAAGATAAGCAACCCATTTAAAAATGAGCAAGCGACTTGAAAAAACACTTCTCCAAGCAAGAAACACAAATGGCTAGAAATGATGTGAAAGATGCTCAACATCAGTAGCTATTAGGGAAATGCAAATCAAAACTATAATGAGATACCATCTTACATTTGTTAGACTTGTGGCTATAAAAAAAAACAGAGCACTATGAGTGTTGAAAAGGGTGTGGAGAATGGGAATCCTCATCCACAGCTGGTAGGAATGTTGAATTGTCCAGCCATTGTAGAGGACCATTTATTTTACTCATAAAATTAACTATAAAACTGTCATATGATCCAGCAAATTCCACTGCTGGGTATATACCCAGAAGAATTGAAAGCAAAGACATGAAAAAATATATGCACACCAATGTTCATAGCGGCATTATTCACTATTGCCAAAAGTTGGAATCAACCCATATACCAAACAACAGATGAATAGATAAACAATAAGTGGTACATACACTCAATGGAATATTACACAGCTGTAAGAAGGAATACAGTGCTAACACATAGGATAACATGGGTGCATCTTGAAGACCTTTTGTTGAGTGAAGCAAGCCAGGCATTGAAGGATGAATATTACATTACATCACTGATATGAATTAAGCAAATTGAGCAGACTCAGAGAGCTATTGTTTGGAAGATAGGTTTATAGGAAATAGAGAGAGAAGAAGGTTGAGAGCCAATACCCATATGGACACAATCTATGATAAGGTGAAAGTGTGTAGTTGTGCATTGAAATAATATGACAGGAGGGTAGTGATATTATTGGGTTGGGTGGTGCAGGGTTGACAGGTGGCTAGATTGGGGAGGGTGGGTTGGAAGGTCCATTGAACTGAGTGGAGGTTGGGAGAAGTACCAAGTGAACACTGGGGATTGGCGGGTATGTGGTTGAAAGTACAAACTTGGGAACACCCTCATGGCAATAAGACAAAGAAGGCTAAAATTCAAGAGGTGAATTTGAGGAGACATGCACTTGATATACAACCTGTGTGTGATTTTTCAGTGCTGCCCAGAGGCAATTACAAAGGCTTTATTGGCAGCCATATTGGGGAAAGCTGCCCTCCCACACAGACTTGTTGAATGGCCAGTGCATAGAGGTAGATGAAGGGAGTTGCAGTCAAGGACTCAGGCCCCCTTCTCTGGTCATGCTCTTGTGCATATCTGCATTCCTGGGGAGGTGCCTCCATTTTGAGGCCTCCCTCAGGGGATCAAAACTGATGCCTGCCTCAGGTGCCTCCTCTGAGACCTCCATGTCTGGAGAAATGTGGACTAAAACTTAAGGACTTTTCCTCCACTCTACCTCAGGCAAAAGCACTTTTCTACTACTAGATACCTCTCCCTT
>JAQZBX010098442.1:0-11574 GCA_029593785.1 Cabassous unicinctus | reverse complement strand
TGGGCGAAAGACTTGAATAGACATTTCTCCAAAGAAGAAATGCAAATGGCAAAAAAACACATGAAGAAATGCTCAACATCACTCATGATTAGGGAAATACAAATCAAAACTACAATGATATCATTTCACACCTATCAGAATGGCCACTATTAAAAAGATAGAGAACTACAAGTGATGGAGATGATGTGGAGAGATAGGAACACTTCTTCACTGTTGGTGCGCATGCAGAATGGTACAGCCACTGTGGAGGACTGTTTGGCAGTTTCTAAAGAAGTTGAATATAGACTTGCCACGTGACCCTGCAATACCACTACCGGGTATATACCCAGAAGAACTGAGAGCAGTGACACGAACAGACATCTGCACACCGATGTTCATAGCAACATTATTCACCATTGCCAAAAGATGGAAACAACCCAGGTGTCCATCAACAGAAGAACTGATAAACAAACTGTGGTCTATTCACACGATGGAATATTATGCAGCTGTAAGAAGAAATGAAGTCGTAAAGCATATGGCAACATGATGAACCTGGAGGACATTATGTTGAGTGAAGCAAGCCAGACACAAAAGGGCAAATACTGTATGAATGCGTTACTATGAACCAAATATATTGTGTAACATATTGTTTGATTCAAAAAAAAATTTATATGTATCCATTACATTTACCTGAGAAATGTATATATTTATTCATCTGTGTTTATTTTTTAGTTTTTAATTGTTTATATTTTCAATTATTAAATGGACAAAGTTAAAAAAAATAAAAATTAAAAAATTAAAAAATGAAAGAAATGAAAGGGGCGAAGTTACAACTGAATCCACAGAAATAAAAAGGACCATAAGAGGATATCATGAGAAAATGTATGCCAACAAACTAGACAACCTAGATGAAATGCACAAATAACCTACACTGAATCGACAAGAACTATAAGAACATAACAAACCAATCACCTTTTTTTTTTTTTAAGGTACCGGGCTGGGGGTTGAACCCGGGACCTTGTATGTAGGAAGCTGGTACTCAACCCACTGAGCCATATCAGCTCCCCCCAGTCATATTTAAAGAGACTGAATCAGTCATCAAAAGTCTCCCAACAAAGAAAGTTCAGGACCATAGATGGCTTTACAGGTGAATTCTACCAAACTTTAGAGAGGAATTAACACCAATCCTGTTTTAACTCTTCCAAAAAATTAAAGAGGAGGGAAAATCGTACAACACAATTTATGAAGCCAACATCACCCTAATACCAAAGCCAGATAAAAATACTACAAGAAAAGAAAACTACAGACCAATCCCTCTAATGAACAAAGATGCAAAAAATCTCAACAAAACATTTGTAAATAAAATCCAACAGCATATCAAAAGAAGTATACACCATGACCAAGTGGGATTTATTCCTGGTATGCAAGGGTGGTTCAACAACGTAAGAAAACCAATTAATGTAATATACCAAACACCAAGAAATTGAAGGAAAAAAGGCACATTATCATCTCAAATTGATGTAGAAAAGGCATTAGACAAAATTCACCATCCTTTCTTGATAAAAGCACTTTGAAAGATAGGAATTGAAGGAAAACTCAGTATGATAAAAGGCATATATGAAAAACCCACAACCACCATTGTACTCAATGGGAAAAGGTTGAAACCTTTTGTCTAAGATCAGGAACAAGACAAGGATGACCACTGCCACGACTGTTATTCAATATTGTGCTAGAAGTTCTAGCTAGAGCAATTAGACGAGAAAAATAAATAAATAGGAAAAAGGCAAGTAAAACTATCCGTAGCAAAGCAGGTGTAGCTCAGTAGTTGAGCGCCTGCTTTTTGTACGAGGGCCCAGGTTCAATCCCCAGTATCTCCTTTTAAAAAAACTATCACTATTCACAAATAACATGATCTTATATTTACAAAATTCTGAAATATCTACGACAAAGCTACTTGAGCTAATAAACAACTTTAGCAAAGTGGCAGGATACAAGATCAACACGCAAAAAATCAGTAATGTTTCTGTACTCTAGTATTGAACAATCTGAGAAGGAAATCAGGAAAAAAATTCCATTTACAATAGCAACAAAAAGACTCAAATACCTAGGAATCAATTTAACCAAAGAAATATAGGACCTATATTCAGAAAACTACAAAACAGTGCTAAAAGAAATCAAAGAAGATCTAAACAAATGGAAAGACATTCCGTGTTCATGGACTGGCAGACTAAATATCATGAAGATGTCAATCCTACCCAAACTGACTTATAGATTCAATGCACTAACAATCAAAATTCCAACAGCCTACTTTTACAGAAATAGAAAAGGCAATTATCAAATATATTTGAAAGGGAAGTGCACCCGAATAATCAAAAGCATTCTAAAAAAGAAGAGCGATATGGGAGGACTTTCACTAACTGACTTTGATCAGTGGAATAAAACTGAAAGTCCAGAAGGAAACCCTAATCTCTCCAGCCAACTGGTTTTCGACAAACCTACCAAGTCCATGTTAACAAGGCAAAACAGTCTTTCAATAAATGGTGCTGTGAGAACTGGATGTCCAAAAGAATGAAAGAGAATCCCTATTTCACTCCCTATACAATAATCAACTTGAAATGGATCAAAGACCTAACTATAAAAGCCAGGACCATAAAACTACTAGAAGAAAATGTAGGGAAACATCTTAGACCCTACCCTATGGTAGGTGGTGGTTTCCTGGACCTTATAACCAAAGTACAAGCAACAAAAGAAAAAACAGATAAATGGGACCTCCTCAAAATTAAACACTTTTGCACCTCAAAGGCCTTTGTCAAAAGGGTGAAAAGGCAGCTGACTCAACGGGAGAAAATATTTGGAAATCGCGTATCCAATAAGGGCTTAATATCCACGATATATAAAGAATCCTACAACTCCACAATAAAAAGACAAATGATCTGATTTAAAAATGGGCAAAAGACTTGAACAGACATTTGTCAAAGAAGAAATACAAAAAGCTTAAAAAAAAAACACACATGGAAAAAAATGTAAAACATCACTAGCAATAAGGGAAATGCAAATCAAAGCTACAATGCATTATCATTTCACACCTATAAGAATGGCCACTATTAAAAAGACAGAGAACTACAACTGTTGGAGAGGGTATGGAGAGATAGGAACACTTATTCACTATTGGTGGGAATGCAGCCAAATTGCATGTTGGTGGAATGATACAGCCACTGTGGAGGACTGTTTGGCAGTTCCTAAAGAAGTTGAATGCATCTCTGACAGACCTGGAACAGTTAATGTCTGCTGCTAAGGTTTCTACAACAGATGCAAGAAAAAGAAAGACCTCGTGCTTTCTGTCAGTCTGATTGTGACAAGCAAGATTGAACGGGGGAATAAAAACATGGGAAAGGAGAATAATCTTTGCAACTCAGAAATAAACTTAAAAACAGAAATAAAAAAAAGAGGTTGAATATAGATTTGCCATGTGACCCAGCATACCACAACTGGGAATATACCCAGAAGAACAGAGAGCACTGACACAAACAGACATCTGCACACCGATGTTCATAGCAACATTATTCACCATTGCGAAAAGTTGGAAACAACTCAGGTGTCCATCAACTGATGAATGGATAAACTAGTTTATACACATGATGGAATATTATGCAGCTCTAAGAAGAAATGAAGTCATGAAGCATATGACAACATGGATGAACCTAAAGGACACTATGTTGAGTGAAGCAAACCAGACACAAAAGAACAAATACTGTATGATTGTTCTATTATGAACTAAATATATTGTATAAACTCATGGAGTTAATAACTAGAATATGGGTCACCAGACAATGGACTGAGGCTAGAGAATGGAAAGTTCAGGGTTAACTTGTGTCGAATTGGTATAAAGGTTGTGTGTTAATCTTTGGAAATGAACAGAAAAGGTGAAAGCACAATATAGTATTTTTAATTAGCAGTTCTATGGAATGAATATGACAGTGGTTGAAAGCTACAGTCTAAGGTCTTGTATGTTACTAGAAGGAGCGCTAAAAAAATGTATCATGGGACGTATAGCATAGTAAAGCCTCATGTGAAATATGAACATGGATAATATTACATATATAAGATTATTTATATTTGAAACTGAACAAACGTATATTAATGTTACCAGATGCTAATATCAAGCAAAAAAACAAACAAAAATTATGCTACATGAAAGAAACCAGACACAAAGTACTACATATTTTATGATTCCATTTACATAAAATGTAAATATAAATCAATTTATAAAGATGGAATTAGATTAGTGATTATGTAGGGTTGGGGAGGGATACAGGGATTAAGAGGTGACTGCTAAAGTGTGTGGCGTTTTTCTTTTTGGAGTAATGAAACTGTTCTAAAGTTTCTTGGGTGGTGAATGCACAATACTGTGATTATACTAAAAGCCACTGATTCAACACTTTAGATAGATTGTATGGTATATGACTATATCTCAATAAAACTGCTTTTTAAAAAAAAGAAGACAGACTGACAGAATGGATATAAGCCATCTATATGATGTCTATAGAAGACATGCCTCAGATGAATGGACACAACCAGGTTGAAAGCGAAAGGTTGGGTAAAGATATTCCATGTAAATAGTAAACAAAAAAGTTCTGGATTAGCAATACTAACTTAGGACAAAATAGATTTTAAATGCAAAACTGTTATGAAATGAAGAAGGTCATTATATAGTAACAAAGGGGGCAATTCACCCAGAAGACATAACTATAATAAAAATGTATGCACCTAACCTGGGTGCCCCAAGATATATGAGGCACACATTGGCAAAACTGAAAGGAGAAACAGACCTGTCTTCAATAGTTGGAGACTTCAATGCACCACTCTCAGCATTGGAAAGAGCATCTCGACAGAGGATAAATAGAGAGCTTGAATAATATGATAAATTAACTAGACCTAACATACATTTATAGAGCATTACACCCCAAAACAACTGGATATACATTCTTTTCAAGTGCTCATGGATCCTTCTCCAGGATAGACCACATGTTGGGTCACAAGACAGGTCTCAATAAATGTAAAAAGACTGAAATTATACAAAACACTTTCTCTGATCATAATGGAATGAAGCTGGAAATCAAAAACAATGTAAAAAGGGAAAATTCACAAATATATGGAGATTAAACAACACACTCTTAAATAGAAAAAATTGCAAGAGAAATCATTAACTATATTGAGACAAATGAAAACGAGAACACAATCATATCAAAACCTGTGGGATACAACAAAGGCAGAGCTGAGAGGAAAATTTATGGCCCTCAATGCTTACATTAAAAAAGAAGAAAAAGGTAAAATTTAAGACCTAACTGCACACCCAGAGGAACAAGAAAAAGAACAAACTATTCCCAAACCAAGCTAGTTGAAAGAAATTTAAAAGATCAGAGCAGAAATAAATGAAATTGAGAAGAAAAAAAAAGTAGAGAGAAATCAACAAAACCAAAAGTTGATTCCTCGAGAAGATAACAAAATCAACTAACTTTTAGCTTGACTGACAAACAAAGACAGAAGCAGCAAATAAATAAAATCAGAAATGAGAGGGGTGACATTACCACTGACCCCACAGAAATAAGAGAGATCATAAGAGGATGCTATGCTGTGCACCAACAAACTAGACAACACAGACAAAATGGACAAATTCCTAGAAACCCACAAACAACCTACACTGACCCTAGAAGAAATAGAAGACCTCAACAAACCAGTCACAAGTAAGGAGATTGAAAAAGTCATCAAAAATCGCCCAAAGATGAAAAGTCTAGTACTAGATGGCTTCACAGGTGAATTCTACCAATCATTCAAAGACAAATCTAATACCAATCTTGCTCAAGCTCTTCCAAAAAACTGAACAGAAAGGAACACTACCAAATTCATTCTATGAAGCCAACATCACCCTAATACCAAAACCAGGTAAAGATACTAGGAAGAAGCAAAACTACAGACCAATTTCTCTGATATATATGGATGCAAAACAAAATACTTGCAAACCAAATCCAAAAGCACATTAAAAGAATTATACACCACGATCAAGTGGGTTTTATCTCAGGGATGGATGGATGGTTCAGCACAAGAAAATAATTAGTGTAATAAACCACACTGATAAATTGAAGAAGAAAAATCACACGATCCTCTCCATTGATGCAGAAAAGGCATTTGACAAAATAAAACATCCTTTCTTGATAAAAAACACTCCACAAGATAGGAAAAGAAAGAAGCTTTCTGAACATGGTAAAGTGCATATATGAAAAACCCACAGCTAGCATTGTACTCAACAGTGAAAAACTGAAAGCTTTCCCACTGAGATCAGGAACAAGACAGGATGCCCTCTGTCACCACTGTTATTCAATATTGTTCTAGGAGGTCTAGCAAGAACAATTGGGCAAGATAAATAAATAAAAAGTAACCAAAGAGGAAAGAAAGAAGTAAAACTCGCTATTCGCTGATGATATGATCCTATATCTAGGAAATCCTAAAAAATCCACAAACCTACTAGAAATAATAGACGAGTTCAGCAAAGTGGCAAGATACAAGATTAATATGCAAAAATGAGCGTTTCTATATACTACTGATGAGAAATCTGAGGAGGAAGTCAGAAAAATAATTCCATTTACAGTAGCGACTAAAGAATCACATATTTAGGAATAAACTTAACCAAGGACATAAAGGACCTGTATTCAGAAAACTACAAAACATTGCTAAAAGAAACCAAAGACGATCTACATACATGGAAGGACATTCTGTATTCATGGATTCAAAGACTAAATACAGTTAAGATGTCAATTCTAGGGAAATGGATGTGGCTTAAGAGATTGGGCTCCCGTCTACCATATAGGAGGTCCAGGGTTCGATTCCCAGGGCCTCCTGGTGAAAGGCAAGCTGGCTCACACAGTGAGCTGGCCTGAGTAGAGTGCTGGCCCATGCAGGAGTGCTGGCTCACGCAGAGTGCTGGTGCAGCAAGATGACACAACAAAAAGAGACACACAGGAGAGACAATGAGAGATGCAGCAGACCAGGGAGCTGAGGTGGCACAAGAGATTGAGCGCCTCTCTCCCACTCCAGAAGGTCCCAAGATTGGTTCCCGGTACCACCTGAAGAGAAGAGAAGCAGACACAGAAGACCACAGAGAACAGACAGCGAGTGCAAAAACAATGGGGGGTGTGGGTGGAAATAAATAAATAAAATAAAATCTTTTAAAAAAAGATGTCAATTCTAGAGGAGCAGGTATATGTCAGTGGTCGAGCACCTGCTTCGCAATAAGAGCTCCTGGGTTTAATCCCCAGTACCTCCTCTAAAGAGGTGAAGAATTTTCTTATTTTTTGTCTTTTTTTTTAATTGAAATAATGAAAATTCCCTAATAATGACTGAAGTGATGAATGTACAACTATGTGATTACACCAAATACCAGTGACTGCACACTTTGGATGAATTGTATGCTTTATTAATATGTACCAATAAAATTGATTTGTTTAAAAAAAAAAAAAAAGTCAATTCTACTTAAACTGACTTACACATTTCAATGCAATCTGAATAGCCTTTTTTGCAGAAATGCAAAAGCCAATTATCAAATTTATTTGGAAGAGTATGGGATCATAAGCCAAAAATAGTCTTAAAAAAGAACAAAGATGGAAGACTCTCACTTCCTGACTTAAAGCATATTACTTAGCCACAGTGGTAAAAACAGCATGGTAATGGCATAAAGATAGACATATTGATGAATGGACCCAAATCAAGAACTCAGAAATAGACCTTACATCCAAGGTCAGGCGATTTTTAAACTTTTTTTTTTTTTTTTGAGATAACAGGGCTGGGGATTGAATCCGGGACCTCGTATGCGGGAGGCTGGTGCTCAACCACTGAGCCACACTGGCTGCCCCCGTGTTAGCTCCCTCGTCTGTTTGCTCATTGTTTGCTCATTCTTTTGCTCATTGCTTTGCATGTTGTTTGCTCGTTCTCTTTTAGGAGGCACAGGTAACCGAACCCAGGACCTCCCGTGTGGGAGGCAGGCACTCAACTGCTTGAGCCACATCCACCCCTCAACGGTCAGGTGATCTTAAACAAGGCAGTCAAGCCCACCCAGATGGACCAGGAAAGTCTATCCATCGAATGGTGTTGGGACAACTGGATATCATTTCCAAAAGAAAGAAAGAGGACTCCTATATCACGACTTATACAAAAATTAATTCAAAATGGACAGAGGATCTAAATACAAAAGCTAAAACCATAAAGCTCCTAGAAGAAAATGTAGGGAAACATCTTCAAGATCTTGTGATAGGTGGTAGTTTCTTAAACCTGACACCCAAAGTACAAGCAACAAAAGAAAAAATGGATTAATGGGACCTCCTCAAACTTAAACACTTGTGTGCTTCAAAGGACTTTATCAAGAAAGTGAAAAGGCAGCCTACTCAATCGGAAAAACTATTTGGAAATGACATATCCAACAAAAGTTTGAGATCATAAAACGCAACGATAAAATGGCAAGAAACCCAATTAAATAGTGGGCAAAAGACTTGAATAGACTTTTCTCCAAAAAGAAAATAAAAATGGCCAAAAGGCACATGAAAAAATGTTCAACATCACTCACTATTAGGGTAATGCAGATCAAAACAACCATGAGATATCATTTCACACCTTTTAGAATGGCCATAATAAAAAAATTAAAAAAAAAAAAAAAGAAAACTACAAGTGCTGGAGAGAATGTGGAGAAATAGGAACATTCCTTCACTGTTGGTGGGAATGTAGAACAGTAGAGCCTCTGTGGAAGACAGTTTGGCAGTGCCTTAATAAGCTGAATATAGAACTGCAGTAAGATGTGGCACTCCCGCTACTAGGAATATATTCAGAAGAACTGAAAACAAGGATGTGAACTGACATTTGCACACAGATGTTCATAGCAGCATTATTCACAATTACTAAAATATGGAACCAACCCAAAGTGTCCCTCAACTGAAGAATGGCTAAACAAAATGTGGTATAAACATACAATGGAATACTACTAAGCTGTAAGCAGAAATGAAATCAGGATGCATATGACAACATGGATGAACATTGGAGATATTATGTTGAATGAAATAAACCATGGGCGGTGGGGAGCATGGGAATCCCTGTAGTTTCTGAGTAATATTTGGGTAATCTAGGCACCTTTATAAAATGTATATATATATATATGTAACAAATAAAATTTATGTAAACAAATAAAAAAAAAAAAGAAATAAACCAGACACAGAAGGACAAATATTGTATGGTCTCACTAATATGAACTAAATACAATGAGTAAACTCACAGAAGTAAACTCTAGAGAATAGGTTACTAGGAAATAGAATGTGGGATGAGAATGGGAACTGATGTTTAATGTATGTATTAATAAGAGTAAATGTAAAAGTGTGGAAATGAAAGTATAACTAACACTGCTGACTTATAAATGTGACTGGCTGAAAGGGGTAGTAGTGTGTGGACGTAAATGTCAACTGAAAGGCAACTTGAGAATAATCTAGGGAATGCATAACAGTGATTTCAGTGGTGGATGAAGATTGTGTTTAATAGCATAAATGTAAGAATGCTCTTCTTTTACAAAGTACTAAGAATATGGTGATACATGACTAAGGGGAAAATTACAACTAATGTAACTTATGGATGACAATTAACAGTAATATTATAATATTTTGCAGCAATGGCAAGAAGACAATAGCAGGGATTAAGGGGATATGAGATGTTTCCTTTTGGAGTAATATAAGCGTTCTAAAATTGACTGAGGTGATGATATCACAACTGAGTAAACACTTTGAATGGACTATACAAAGCATGGGGCTGTATAACACAGGGAATCCAGTGGTAGATGATGGACTGTGGTTAACAGGACAAATATGAGAATGTTTTCTCCTAAACAATAACAAATATATAATACTAATATAGTGTGTTAATAATTGGGTGGGTTGGAGGAAAAATACAGCAAATTTAAGATATGGGATATAGTTAGCAGTAATATTTTGACGATGTTCTTTCATAGTTTGTAACAAATATTTCACAACAATGCAAGGTGTTGGTGATATGGAGATGTATAGGAGCCCTGTATGATGATATGTATGTTTGTGTTGTAAATTCACAAATTTTACTATACACTTACTGTTTATGTATGTTCATGTATGAAAGACATACTTCAATAAAATTTTATTAAAAAAAAAGAAAGAAAGAAATGGGCATGAAGTTTATCAGAGTCCTACTGTCTTACCTACCTGGCCAGCTTCAACTATTTGCAATTACAATTACCTGCTTGGTTTTTACATTTCAATTCCTGTACTAATTATTAGCTCAGATTAAACTCTAAAGGAAAGGTAGTTCAAACCAATTAGAAGCAGTATATATCTATCATCTTTGTGTCCAGTGATAATAAATAACAGAATAAAGATTTTCAATACCAGTATCTCCATTTTAACCTTAGTATTAAACACAAACTCCTTTCTATTCCCCAAACAAATATGGTGTTCTGACCTTTCACCTTGTTTGAAACAAGTTTAACAAAAATACCTAAAATATTTTTTAAATATTCCCCAGGATGAATTTGAAATAATTACTAAAAGGTGAAAACAGCAGCAGCTAGAAATCTTTAGTATACACAAACCTGCCAATTAGCAAAAACACCAAAGGAAATAATATTAAAATAAAGTCCCATAAATTCTGACTGCTATGCATTCCTAAGAATGATCAGTCAAACATATGATCAATTCTCAACTATCCATGCTAAAAGAAAAGAAAAAGTTATTAGTCCTTTCTTATCTTTCAAATGTGGCTTTTAAATACAGAGACCATTCACTCTCTGCTTCATAATACCTCTATGAACCCAAAGGGAACAAACCTGGACTCTGCATAAAAGGAGTGGGGGGACAGCAATGTTTCTGGGGATAGTCTCTTTCACACTTGATTGTATTTGATAAATTTGTGGTTAAGAGTCCACTTTGTGGAAGCGAATGTGGCTCAAGCAATTGAGCTCCCACCTACCACATGGGAGGTCCCAGGTTCGGTTCCTGTTACCTCCTAAAGACGACGACCAAGATGGCGAGCTGACGCAACAAGATGACGTAACAAGAGACACAAGGAGGAAAACAAAATGAGAGACACAACAAAGCAGGGAGCAGAGGTGGTTCAAGTGGTTAAGTGCCTTCCTCCCAGATGGGAGGTCCCGGGTTCAGTCTCCAGTGTCTCCTAAAAAGAAGTGGAGCACACAACAGACATAGCAAATGCAAATAATGAGAGGTTGGGGAGAAATAAATAAATCTTAAAAAAAAAAAAAGAGTCCACTTTGGACACCTGCCTGTCCTAGAGTCTCTAGAACATGCTATGAGTAACAAACTTCCTTAAAGTTTATTGTAATCAACACAGAAATGGAGAAAAATCACTGTACAAATCAAAGAAAAAGAATTATGAAAAAAAATATTTTTGACTTTATAAAAATTCTTGATTTACAAAATAACCTGATCACAATTTAACCATTTACATACTGAAAAGGCTTTTCATAAAGATCAAGAGAAATGATAAGCCTTTAAGTATTTATATTTTGTGGACATTTGC
>JAQZBX010098441.1:0-11579 GCA_029593785.1 Cabassous unicinctus | reverse complement strand
TAAAAATAATAACCGTGGTTATCCCTGGGTGGTGAAGTTATGGAGTCACAGACACTGTTTTCTTCTTTGGTTTTCTCTTTCTTCTCCAAATTTTCTTCAGTGAACGTGCATGATTTTTGATAACTAGGACAAAAACAATAAATTTAAGGCATGTGGCTATTTAAAGCATGTTTATGAAGAAGAATATTGAAATAGGAAAATGTAACATTAAGTAAAGAACAAAACCACAAAATGCCAGTGCTTATATTGGCATCCGGCTTTGTGCCAAGTGCCAAGGAAAGTGCCCAAATCAAATTGGAGTCAACCCTGTATTTGTAGCTATGCTCACCTCTACAGCTCTCTGCCTGGAAGGTAACATACCAATACAGCAACAGAGGCTATCTTTGGAGAGTAGGATTGTGGGCCCTTTCAATTTTCTTATTTGTACTTTACTGTATTTTTCCTAATGTTCTACAATGAACACAGAGTACTTTTGGAATCAGAGAAAACAATAAATGCTATATTTAAGAAAAGGCAGTGAGGGAGAGTTCTGATATTGCTGGGAGGTAGGAGTGTGTCGTCTTTTCACCCACTTCAGGGAGGATCAGGGCCTCTTGCCTGAACTATGGGTTCTGCGAGGTAGACCAAGGGAAGACGGGAGCTTCGGGGGAATGAGATGGTGCAGTGCTGTGGACAGAACATGGGCTTGGGAATTGGAAAAGAGTGGTTATGGTTTTTTCTATTACACAATATTTCAGAGCCTCGTAGCCCTCATCTGCAAAATGGGACCAATACTACTCTCCTATTGGGTTATTGGGAGACTTTAGTAAGATTATATGAGCCCAGTTTAATAAAGGCATTTGGTAAATGTTCATTCATTTCCTGTATTTCAGGGAATAACGTTTTAGAGATAACTAGTTCACAAAACTAGAATAGGACCATTGTCTGGGTGAAAGACCCTATATTAAAAATTCAGTACAGTTTCTTATTCTGGGTTCCCTAGAAATTTATCTTTAAATTTATCAGTCTTATGGGAAATTAAAAAAAAAAGATATTTTCCTCTGAGTTACAGTATCATGGCATGATCTCGGGCACACAGCCTCCTCTGTGCCTTGGTTTCTCTGTGGGTGATACAGACGATGCTGAGAAATATCTTTGTAATTTTCTTGCTGGAGAACAGGACCGACTCTAACCAATGAAACTCCTTCAACCCTCATGGTTAGCCATTGGAAAGAAAATGGACTCGAGGCACATACATGAGTGTCAGCAGGGGCTGGAGCCATCCAGGGAGTATTTACTCCCTGTCAGCTGGGGCGAGTCTGTACTTTTAACAGGGCTTGCCACCTGCTCATGGGACACATGGACATGTTGTAATGTTCCCCAGGGATTGTGATTGGCATCCAGCTTTGTGCCAAGTGCCAAGGAAGATTTTATTCACACCCATGAGCCTTAACAGCAACTCTTCACATGTCTCCGTTTCGTGATGTAGTGTTAGAGGTATTAACTTTGAGTGGCTCCAAGGTATTAATTTATGTCCAACTGCAATTACAATTGCTGTTGATTACTTGCACCCATTAGCACATGTCCTGGTAATGTCAACCACATGACAGTAAGTGGTGCTAGAATGCCAGGCTCCTCTAGTTCTAGGTAGGGGAGTAGGAATTACTTTGGCTCAGAAATCTCAGGTAGGGCCTCATTTGCTGGATTCTTGAGAAGCAATGAGGAGTATCCTTGTTAGCTCTTCTCCTGTGCCAGGCTTATGCTTACAATTGTGGGACTGCACAATTAATTAATTAACTAAGCAGGTTTATTGGGCATGGCCTCCTGTTGCTAATGCTAGGCGCTGCGGAGAATGATGTGCCCGACCTGCCCACGTGGCGAATCGCCGAGATGAGGAATATGATCACGAAGAATGTCTGCATGTAGGTCAGCGGTGACTTCCCTGTGTCTGTGCAAAATAAGGGGAGGGACAGTGATCGGTGCTGCCGGTGATAAAGCATTATAGAGATTTGCAGAATTTTCGTGTTTTCATCTGATCCTCACAACAGCCTCGTGTAGCAAGTACAACAGGTATTTTTATCCTCAAGGTCGCATGGCTCTTAAGTGACAGAGCTGGGGTTTAAACTCAGGCAGCCTAAGGCAAATCCAGGGGCTAGAGAGCACTTGCGGATTTGGCTTTGGCTCTGGACACACCTGGGTTTGCATCCTGTTCTACTGGCCTGGTGACCTTGGGCAAGTCTGGTAAGCTCTCTAAGCCTCAAGTTCTCCATCAGGAAGGGGGCTAACGATTCCTCCCAATTTTGCTTTGATAATGAACCATGGAAAGGGGTTCAATATTCTGAAACACTCCCTTACTTGGCTTTACAAGTGCTAAAGGTCCTTTCCCCTGGCCCCAGATTGATAGAAAATTTCTTTCCCTTAAGAGTGCAAAGATTAGGGTGTTTTTTTAGGGTTCTGGTTAAGGGTTTTGGCTTCCTTTTTAATGTCACATAGTTGAGTGAGCCATAAGAAACCTGGAGACCAGAACCTTTCATACTGAAAATAGGGTCTCTTAGCTTTTCTGTCGAGTCAGCACCCAGAAGAGACCCCAGACTCCCAGGGGGAGGTGACCTTCCTGCCCCTGCTCAGTCCTGGCTACGTTTCCTCTCTTTCTCGGGGAGTTGGTTGCCTCATTTACGGCAGCTGTCCCAACCACAGCATTTCTCCTCAGTTGAGAAGCTTTTGCTGTTTAGGACATCCTGCTGCTGGCATAGTTACCTCCCTGAGCCTTAGTTTCCCCATTTGTAAAAGGGTGACAGTATCCTCTCCCATATGGGGCCAAGGGCTAGGTGGAGAAGACCTCTCTGGAAACAAGTTGAAGTTACACAAAGGTAAGGGGTTGTTGTTTCCTTCAGGTGCCTGCTGGGAGTGTGTGTGGGGGGCAGTGGAGGCCAGGGAACTTCTGCTGGATGGGAAGAAGGTGCTCCCTGGCCCTGGCGGGGTGGGGGTTGGAGCTGCTGCCACAGAGGGGCTGGTGGAGAGGGCTGACAGGTCCCACCTGCTGCAGGTGGAGCGTTAGCTTCCTTGAACCTGCATCATTGGCCAGGCCACCCAGATCAGAGCAGGGACCAGAGTCCAGATTCAGTCTCCTTGGATAGGGCAGGGCCCAGCCTATGATCTCAGAGTCGTCATAAAAGCCAAATTATAAGAGTAATGGCAGCAGCAGAGCAGGAGAAATCATGCGACCCCTTTCACCTCCTCTGTGCCTAGAATCAGGCTGGGCACTGTTTCTTCCCGTCTCGCTTGTTTCTCTGGGCAGCCCTGCAGAGGATGTTGAAGCCAGAAGGAGCCAGGCGACTCGCCCAAGATTGCCCAGCTGGAGAGTGGCGGGATTCCACCAGGGTCTAAGGGATTCCAAGCCCCTGCTCTCCCCCCACACCACGCTGCCTCAACGATGGTCCTTTGGCCTGGCCCTGCACAGCCAGCAGAATTCCTTCACACGCAGGAGAGGTCATGGCTGTTGGGCCACGACAGGGTCCCAGGCAGGAGGGAGGCAGGTGCCTGGAGTCGCCTCAAGTGCGGGGGCCGGGGACCCAGCGTTACGTCCTCCTGGCCAGAGGAGGCTGGATGTCATGTCTCTATCCAGTCCTGACCTTCATCCCCAGAATGTCCCCGCAGGAGAGGGAGGAGTGTGCAGGGAACAGAGTAGGAAAACAACCTGCTGGCTTGGTGCTTAGTTTAGGCAAAGGCAAGCTGGACTTCCCACGGAGCTGGAGAGCGCTCTGGCACTGCAAGGCCTGACACACAGGGGAGTCAAGCACCAGATGAGAGGGGAATTGGATGTCCCTGGGAGCTCTGTGTGCTGGGTATCTTGATTCCCAGATACCCGTCCAAAGGAGCACAGACTTGGCGGGAGGAGAGATAGAGGTGATGGCGTCCCCTCAGGCTTGGCACTGGTTCCTAAAGACAGAGTGTTTGTGCAGCCTGTCCTGGATGCACAGGAGCAGAGGCTGGTCCCAGGTGGGAGAATGGCTGGGGGTGGGAGGGGGAAAGCGTGCAAGTTCCCTCTCCCCGAATGGACACGTGTTCTTCTCTGCAGAGGGTAGAAAGGACCCAGGCAACGCCAACCTTATTAGGATCAAACCCATGAGGCCTCTTGGAATAGCGTCTCCTTCCTGATTTGCTGAAGTAAGGGAGACCACCTGGGGCTAAGACTAGGGCACACATGATGGACGAATAACACTTGAGTTGCAGAAGGACCCACAGGCCACAGGTGAGCAGCCATGTCTCCTTGGTTGTTCAGGAAGTAGGGCCAGTGACTGGTTCCAGCCTGGGGAGAGCCCCCTGGACAACAGGCTGGCATTTCCTTCCTGCCTCCAGAGATAGAGGAAAGCGAGGCCAGTGCACAGTCCTTGCACTGGCCCTTGGGATTGCGGTTGGGGCTCACGTCTCCCCATTAGCTGAGAAGGTACCAAGTGCCCCCTCGCAGGCAGTGGGATAGAAAGAGCACCACGCGTAGGTGGGATCTCAATGGTACCTCAAGCGGTCCTGGGCCTTTGGGTAAATGTCTTCCCTCCCCTGCCGAGAGGGGCTGCTCCCAACTCCTTGGCAGCCCCACAGCCCCGGCCGGGCAGTGGGCATGGAAGCCCCTGATGCAGAGGCCCTGAGCAGCAGGCGGGGGCTGAATGGATGTCCCAGCCCATCCCCTTTGGCCCCTACCTTGGTGAGGTTTGGTGGGGGCAGATAAAGGAAGAGAACTTCTGCTTCTGTTGTTTTCCCCCTCTACCATAAGGCATCTCATAATTACTACTATCACTCTTCTTTTCTTGTCTTTCCACAGGGGATTTTTGCCTCTGAATTTCACGAACTTTTAAAACACAGTGGTCAGAACCAGAACGGTTCCACTTTTTGCCCGTGTGAAATGTCTTATTTGTCTGTCAGCTGGGAGGAAGTGGGGGCAAGCTCACGTACGCCCAATCAACACAGCCAGGGCTCTAATTTGTTTTAGCTTCTGAGTCACACTCAGGGGCTGGAGGAACCCCACCAGCCTAATCCCTGGGAAGGGGTAAGCGCTGTTTCCAGAAAGGATCACCAGCACCTTGAGGTCTCCCTAAATGGAACAGAAAGCCACCTGCTTACGGAGGAATTCCCCGGCCTCTAGCCTTGGGCCCCCCTTGTCAGCAGGCAGAGGGCACTGCCAGAGGCCGGCTCTCCCTCCAGGCCGATGCCATGGCGGCCCATCCAGCCACGGGGGGGACCTAAGGCTCAGCCGCCCCCAGCTGCTCATCAGAGTCAACTCTTTTCACTGGGGCTGACGTCAGTGGCAGCAAGGTCCTGGCTGTATTCCAGGATCCCAGAGTGTGTGTATGTGTGTGTATGTGTGTATGTGTATGTGTGTGAATGTGTATGTATGTGTGTATGTGTGTCTATGCGTGTGTGTATGTGTGTATATGTGTGTGTGTATGTGTATATGTGTGTGTATGTGTGTGTTTGTGTGTATGTGTGTATGTGTGTGAATGTGTATGTATGTGTGTATGTGTGTCTATGCATGTGTGTATGTGTATATATGTGTTTGCGTGTATGTGTATATGTGTGTGTGTATGTGTGTATGTGTGTGTATATGTGTATGTGTGTATATGTTTGTGTGTATATGTGTATGTATGTGTATGCATATGTGTGTTTGTGTGTGTATGTGTGTGAATGTGTGTATGTGTGTGAATGTGTATGTATGTGTGTGAATGTGTATGTATGTGTGTATGTGTGTCTATGTGTGTGTGTATGTGTGTGTATGTGTTTGTGTGTATGTGTATATGTGTATGTGTGTATGTGTGTATGTGTGTGTATGTGTGTGTGTGTGTATGTGTATATGTGTGTGTATGTCTGTGTATGTGTGTATGTGTGTGAATGTGTATGTATGTGTATGTGTGTATACGTGTGTGTGTATGTGTGTATATGTGTTTGTGTGTATGTGCATATGTGTGTATGTGTGTGTGTATGTATGTGTGTGTATGTATGTGTGTGTATGTGTGTATATGTGTATGTGTGTGTTTGTGTGTATGTTTGTATATGTGTGTATGTGTCTGTGCACGCTCTCGAGGAGGGAGAGGGGAGAGGCAGCTGCAGCTCGGCAAGGTGAGGAAACCTTGGCGCCGAGGGTGTCGCCACAAAATCAGGTCTGTCACAGTCCCCTTCCCAGTCCCTTTCCTTCCTGCCGCAGGTAGAAGGAAAACCGTGTCCACGTTTGGGAGGCGGAGAGAAAGTGAGGGAAGCCCACTGTTTTCTGGGCCTTCTCTGTCCTGCTTACATTATTCTAGTCACAGGCAGGCTATTCAAATAAAATGGAATTTCAAACCCCACGGGGCTTGTTGAGACATCCAGGCTGTGGGAAAGGCAGGGGAAGGGGCGGGGACGGGCCCTTGCCACCCCCCCTTCTGCTTTATTCCCAGCAGCTGCCATGCTAGACACATCCCAGCGCGTCTCAAAGCCAGAGCGGACCGAGCAGCTCTGACAGCAAATGCACACGTGAAAGCCACTGCCAGGCCCCCCTCCCCGATGGCAACTTTAATTATTTGAACTGCAGCTCAGCAAAGTGAAAATAAAAATAAAAATAAAATAAAATCAGAATATATCGTAAGTAGCTCCCCCATTTGCCGCAGAGAATAGCTTTGAGGGGGCTGACGGGGGGGCGGGGAGAACAAAAAGAAAAGAACGCTCTCTCTTGTTTGTGGCTGGGCTAGGCAGAGGCCTTTAAATATTCATGCCCCGTGTGCAACCGGGCAGAGCGGGAGAGGAGGCAGCGCCCGCAGCTGCGCGTGGCCGGCGGGGTGGCGGTGGAGGCTGTGGGCGTCTGGGTTGGAGGCCTGCACTGTGCAGGTGGAGAGTGCCCTGGAGGCCAGGCTGGCCCAAAGGCACCGGGGCTCCGTCTCCAGCATCGGTGGGCATCTGACCTGCTGCCCATGAGTTCTGTCTCCTCTACGTCCGCCCCCAACCTCATCATTTCTAACCCATTCTCTGACTCATCTTTCTAAGGGGCAAACTAGATCAGGCCTCAGAGGTGGAGTGGGAGGCACAGGTACTGAGGAAAACTCTCTTCTGGGACTCAGGATGAATTTTGGTCAAAATTGTCCAGTACATCTGATGGCCAGTAACTCTCAAGTTCCAATGCACATCCAAATCACCGAGGTGGGTGTTTGAAAATGCAGCTCCCCCGGCCCACCCAGCGCCTCCTAAGGAGGACTGGGTAGAGCTCAAGAATCTGCATTTGTTACATTCTCCAGGTGACTGCATTTGGAGAACCATAGACCTACTAGTTGGTTCTTTTCTTGATTTCCAAGGAAATTCATCTAAGAAGACATCAGGGCCCTCTGTGGGAATCTACTGATGACTGTGGGGTTTCTTGAGGGAGCTTTTTGAGATGTTCTCTGCAATTGCCTCAGCTCCCTGGAGGTCCCATGCACCAGGACCTCTGTGGGTTGGGAGCCTGGTGGGTGTCGCTCTGGAGCTCGTCTTGGCGAGCCAACTGTGGGCGTGGCCCTCATCAAGGACGTTCACCCATGGCCCTTTCTAGTGTCTACCTTCCTATTCTCGGGCCACAGCCAATGGGGAGCCCTGTTGGATTCAAAGGCCCTGATTGAACTGCACAGTCTCCACACAGTGGTGCAATATCCCATTTCCCTGCCACCGGAGTCCAGCACACCTGGGAGAATGAAATCAACTCCCTGCCTTCCGCATTTAGAATTCAAATAAAATAAATAGCGGGCCTTACAAACCTTAAAATACATATCTCTATTTTGGTTATTTATTTTTCTGATGAAAACTTTTCCCCCAACGTTGGGAATTCAAAAACCATCGAATGCTGATGGATGACCTGAGAACCTGAACGTGAAACAACTGTGAGCTGAGAATGAACTGCCCTGCTGCCTTCCTTCATTACGCCTGCCGGGCCACGTGCTGGAAAAGGGCAGGAAGTAGCAGAAATAGCCCAGAGCAAATTTGACTGGAGGAAAAAAAGAAAATATGCCAGTAAAACAAAACACCTGCTTAGGCTATTGATCAACTCAAAGGTTATTAAAGAAATGATGAAGTATTAGAAAAATATAAATTGTATCATGACATTTCTTTTTCTGAAATCAGGCTCGTAGTAAATCCCGTGAAAAGTAAATTTGATGATCAAATGACTTTAAGGATTCTCCTGCCTCTCCCGTGAGCCAACTGGCTCTCCTCATTTAGATTTCCTGCTAAGAAGCCTTCCTTTCTAAGCACCCGCTCTCGGAGGCACCCGAGAAATATCGAAGATGACTGTGCAATTCCACAATCTGCATCAGATAGCATAGGTCCTCAGTTACGATTTCATTTAATGAAGCTATTTACTTGTACCCGGGCTTCTTCCAAAAAGGACTGAAAGTGGATCACAAAGATACATAAAATCTAGCAAGATGTCATAAACCAGAAGAGGGTGAGAAAGATGGGGCAAGTGGAGAGTGATCAGGAGGGGGGCAGGAACAGACTGCCTGTCACGAGGTCCTCTTTGCTAGTACGAGGGGTGATCACCCGTGCAGTTTAACCATTCATCGCATTTAAGAAGTCGGTTGTGCATATTTCTCACTCTTATTCGACTTAAGTCTGTGGCTCTTTCTTGTTTATCCACAAAAACCCTGGAGGGCTTGAATTTGCCTGCATCGTCAGCAAGGGGAAAGCCCATTTTCCTGCACCTGGGCTGCCCAAAGCGCCACTTCCCTCGCATTTTGAGCAGCCAAAGGAGAGGACAAGACTCTATTCCGATTCACGATGACCACAACACGAAAGGAAACACACCTCTCAGAGGCGGCCCAGCGATTCCCGAAACTAAGCCGGAAAAGAATTTCTCCTGCGAGTTTCTAAAATACGTGTCTGCGCAAGACGGTGCTGCGGGCGCCGCGGGGAAAGCACGGATCCCAAGGCACTGGCCTGCTCTCCAAGAGCTGGGTGTCTGATTTCAGGGTAACCTCACTTTCCTTTTCTCCTTCCCTCCTTTTGAGGGTTTATGTGACGATTGATTGCGCCCTCCTGGGTGCCAGGCACTGTCAGCTTGCTAGGAGGGCCCTTTGGGTCATTACATCTTCTAAATAACAGTGGCCGGCTATTGTAGGGCTTCCTTTGTGCCAGAGACTCTTCTCAGCCCTCTGCATATCCTGACCTATTTAATCCTCACCCCTTTGGGGTAGGTGCTCTTATTGTTTCCACTTTACAGGTTAATTAAATGCCCAAACAAGCTGCACAGCTATTCCGCGGTAGGACACAGCTTTGGACCCAGGCAGTCTGACTCTAGCACCCATGAGCTTAACCACTATGCCATACTGAGGCCTAAGCACATATTTTGACTCTGGGAAAATATTACTTTTTGCTAAGGAATGTGGCACCAGTCACTCAGTCCTCACACAAAAGAGATAACTGCCACAGGCACCATTTGGGTGAGTAGCTTTCACCTCTGAGTGCCACTGATGCCTTAGTGAAATTCAGGTAAATCAAACTCTTGATGCTTTATTGTTTGAAATGTTTTGATATTTCTAAGAAGGGGTTCTGTAGATAGCCTTTGGTAAGTGCCCGTTACCCTCCCTGTTTGGTCTTGGGAAATATTTTTCTGGGGTGCTTCAATTAAAGCCCTCCTGTAAATAACGTGGTGCGGCTGAGGCGTGGGTGCTCAAGGTGAGCTCCTCTGCAGACGAGATTTTTCCAGGATGATGGGCGCTCTCTGTCTAGACGGTGGCAGGAAGGGACCTCCTATCCTGCCCTCCCTTGGAGAACCACCAGAGCAGCCAAACAGGCTACTTTCTTCATCTTTTCTGGGTTCATCTGGGAGTAACTAAGGTGAGGGGTGGGAGGAGAAGTCAGAGAAGCGGAGGAACCGAGACTTGCCTCGCATGGAGAGTTCTTCATTGGTGTGGGGAACGTAGCGCTGGTCAGTGTAGCACTTTCAGAAGTGGGGGCATCGGTGGTGCTGAGCCACAGGGCACGGCCTGGGGGGAGAGAGGAAAACATCAGCAATGTGTCATCACCGTGAAATGAAGAGCCGAGGGTGCCGGAAGAGGAATGCAGGGTTAGTGGCTGGCACGGGTCCCACTGAGTCTAGGGACTACCTAGAATGGTTGAGACAGCCAACTTGTCACCATCAGTGAAACCTGGCTCATGCAAAGGCCTTCATTCTATACTTCCTGTGGTGTCCCGGCTCCATACTCTTATCTACTGCCTCCCTGCCCCTCCTAGGTCCAAGAGCAGCCTGAAGCATGCAGGATTTCCCCAGCCCACCCCACCCCATTTCCTGCCATGCCAGCGGTTTGCTCTCCAATGGTCTCAGTGACCTTCACTCACCTCTCCCACCTCCTGAGCCCAGGTCATCCTGTGCACCATGCCCTACCCAGGGAGGCTAATTTCCTGTGTTATCTAAGCATCAATCTGCCTGCAGACCTGGGAGAACATGAGCCTTCAACCCCATATGGTGTGGGAAAGAGCATCTGTAAAACTCGAGGAATGGTGGAACATTTGGTAGGCGGTCAGTGCTCTGGAGATGGATGCCAGTGTGAACACACAATGTTTTAGGCACCCACAGAACGCCAGCCATGCATTCCTACCTCTCTCTATCTCTCAGTAAAGCCTGTGATTGAGTTATTATCAAGTAACAAATTTAGATGGCTCCAGAGAGAGTAACCAGGGCAGAACTGAGATCTTAGAAAGCATGTCAACTGTCCTTGAGGAGGATTCATGGAGTTTGGGAATGATGTCCAGGGAGAGATGACACCATGTGCAAGTGGGTGGGTCGTGATTGTTTTCTTCCTGTATCTGAAGGGCTGCCTTGTAGGTGAGGGCTGGCACCCCAGGAGACAAGATCACGGTCACTATTTAGAAGTTATAGAGAGGAGGAGGAGCTTACCTTAAGGTAAGGAACAGCATTCTACAATTCTGAGCTGTTCAACAGTGGAATGGGCTACCTTAGGAGGCAGTGAGAGCCCTGTCACCAGATGTACTGAATCAGGGCAGGATATGTACTTGCCATGGGTGCTGTATGGGCAATACTCATACTGAGAGCAGAGGCATCAAGCTCACGTCTAGCTTTGAGCTCTGTTTCTCTGCTCTGCTCCTTCTATAGACGGGGCTAAAGATGGTGAGGAAATGGGGGAGGAGAAGCAGGAGCTCTGGGCCTTCCTCATCTGGAGAGAGGACCCTTCAGAACTTTTCGGTAGCTCCAGTAACCACCCTTCTTTCTAATGGGCCATTGTGAGAGTGTCCTGACCAAAGGCCAACTCACTCAGATCCAGCTAGCTCAGAAAACCCAGAGCAGAACTGTACAGGCTCTTGGGTCTTTACTGGATTATCTGGATCTTTTCCTCTTGCACATTTTAATTACCATTATTATTTCTTTAAAAAAAAATTCATAGGATCTGTGATATTTGTTTGGAAAGTTAGGGATTTTGATATGAGGGTCTCTAGCTCCACAAAGAGAAGGCAAACTGGGGAGGGAAGTGGGAGAGACCCCCTCGCCCTATGGCTGGATGGCTCGGCTTCTCCAGGATTCCAATTTCAGGAGCTGTGTTGGCCTCACAGACCCTCTGTGCTTTTGCTTGGATCTGTGACTCCAAATTCAGAAC
>JAQZBX010098440.1:0-11577 GCA_029593785.1 Cabassous unicinctus | reverse complement strand
TGGCTTTCTCCTTTAAATGCTGTATTTTCTCTAGACCCACTCAGTTCTCCCCATATAATCTTCCTTTACAATCTAGCTCCGTTCCCATCTAAGTTGTTGTTTTGTCCACCGAAGTAAACTCAAGTCCACAAGAAACACCCACTTCCCAACCACAAAGCAGCCAGTTAGGTTTGGCTTTCCCAAGGCCTGACTGTATGAATTACATGATTCCCTCCCTGAAAAGCTTTGGAAAATCCCTTCAAAGATATAAACACTTGTTCAAATTCTAGTACATATATTCAGATATATTTTTTTAAAGCAGGAGTAAAATTACTTACCAATGTTCAACATTATGTTTGTATATTAAACCATTTGAAAACAATTTAAATGTTTCACTTATAAAATTGAAATGGGTTTATTAATTTCCTGTTTCAGGGCCTTCACAGTTTAGAAGGTAAATATTTAAAAGTAATTTATTGATTTTCAAATGTCTGATTCAGTTGAGAACACTGTATATATAGAATTATTACAGAATTTTACATATTTTATTATAAGAATTTATTTTAATAATTTATGAATAAATAATTTATCAGATTTTTCAAATTGGTTGATCTAGGAAGAGAAAAGGCAGAAGATTGATAGGTGATAATTGTATTCTATCCAATACATTGCTTTCAGATGACAAATTTACCGGGTCATAATTCCAGTTTGTTTTCTTCAAAATGCTGAGCTCTCATTTCTAAAATATAGAAACTTATGCTTCAATATTTCAATGCTCCAGAAATCCCTGCTTCTAAATTCTCCCCACATAAATGTATTTTTTACTTATTCCTCCTTATTTTTTCTATAACACAGTTCTGAGTATGCAAGATTATTCCTGAATTACATGTCCTTGATTTATAAACAAATTTAACAAAATCTGCTTACTTTTATTGAATTCCAGTTAAAATAAAATTGTCACATTTACAAAAATTTTTATTTCCTGCAATTTTGCCTTAATTCTTCACCTTTCTTTCCTACCTTGTCTAAAGGCTTAACTTTTCCCATTTTTCAATATTCATCTATAAGATCCGCCTTCCATGCGATCATACTTACTCAATTTAAAACAGTACTCTCTCTCTCTCTCTCTCTCTCTCTCTCTCTCTCAGAATATGGTACCTTTGTCAAGGGCATCATGTTTACTCTTGCATTGTATCCATTTATGTTTCACTATTTTCCTACCACTCATGGTAAAGGATTTCATTTTAGGGTGTACCCTAGTCCAACCATAACTTGACCTAAACATTCTTTCCTGACCTCAACATTACTCTCCTTTTAAAAACTTCACTTCTCACCCCAGTTATTTGAACACTTTCACTTTCCTGAGGACTGTCTTGTAATTCCTGCCACATTTAACACAGTAGGCTCACTGGCACCTCAATATCCTCAAGCAAAACTGTGGGATTACATAGTTCCTAGTCTCTAGTCAAAATTCATATGCTTTAAATTCACTTCCTTCAAATTCAATGGGAACTGTTAGATGATGCCACATCAGGCATTTGCTTCAAATTCAGTTGATGGTTTTCAGAGACAAGGGGCAGAAATTGTTGGAAGCTTCAAAGAGAGAGAATAGCTATATACCTTGAAGTCCTGTTTGGTGTGACTTGTGGAAAGTAAAAACGCCACCATTTGACAGTGCAGAAGGGGAGGCTTTTTCTCTAAGGAATAGCCAGACAAGGAAGTGAAGGAAATAAAGGAAAATTGTTTGAAATGATTTAGTATAAGGTGTCACTGATGAAAGAACAGGCAATCCTTAGGGTGCAATGGAAGTTTCTTGTAGTCTCAGGGAAGGAGGGAGATGAAGTGTGCTTCAGCCAGTACTTGCTGAACTATTTTTTTAAAGAATAAGAATGTGTATTTCTAACAAAAAGGTCTTAGTTGCCTCATCCCCATCATTTTTTTTCACTTTTTAGCATCATTAATTACTATACAGTACAACGTGAGAACACATTGTCTCTTTAGATCGGTTTATGACATGCCACATACACTTTACGGAAACTGAAAACAGTCCTTGGTTCAACTTGTTTTTAGCTATAAAGCCAAAATTGAGATCTTCACCAGGTGTTTGTGCAAAGAAGGAATTCACTTATTCTGCACACTGCCTATTACAGACAGACAGATAAAGAAGGGTCACTTTATCAAGTGATTATGCTTTTTAAATTTTATTTTACTTTATTTTATTTTTATTTTTATATATTTTAAAAGATACTTAGATTACATAAATGTTACACAAAAAATATAGGGATTCCCATACGTCCCATCTCCCACACCTCTCACAACCTCCCACATAAACATCCTTCATTAGTGTTGAAAATTAATTCCAATTGATAAACACATCCTGGGGCTTTGCCATTGAGCATGATCCATAGTTCACATTGTAGACCACACTCTCTCCTAAACAGTTCTGCATGTTATATGATGGAATAAAATGGCTTATATCTGTCGTTGCAATGTCACTCAGGACAATTCCCAAGTCCCAGAAAAGCCCCTCTTTTACAACTGCTTTTCCCTCTCCCAGCCCCCAGAGCCTCCAGTGGCCACTGGATCCACATCAATGTTGTAATTTTTCCATTGCTTAAATCACAATATGTCTATAGTAGAATACCAGTAAGTCCACTCTAGTCCAGAGCTCTTCCCCCAATCCTGTGGATTGTGGGATGGTGATGTCCACTCAACCTCTTATTGAGAGGGGGTTTATATCCCATGGGGAAGATGGATGTGACTATCCTGCCTGCAGCTGCAGACTCTGCCTATTCCCTGTAATGGCTGTTGTCCATCATCATCTCCCCACCAGTTGTCATGGGTGAGTCCAATGAACTATAGAGTAGGTTTTGCAGCTCCACTGAGATTCCGGGCCAAGATGGCACATGGACAGCCCAAAGACTCAATTCTCTGGATACATACCTACACACTCTAGCACCAAGTATAGGTTTAAATAGAAGGGACAGATGAGCCATGTGCAGGGAAGACATAATTGAGTCCAACTCTGTCACTCAGGAGCACAAAGTCCAAAGTAGGGCCCACTGGCAAGAGGCCAAACTCCAGAGGTATCCACCCTGACATAGGACCTGAGTGTCATCAAAGCCCTTGGGAGCCCCATTATTTGGGGTGATATCCACTTTGAAATTCTATGAGATCCTACTGAGATGTGCGTAGTCCCCCCTGCACTTGGGGGACTCTTGCTGCTCCCTTAGAGAATGAGGCAGAGCTCTCCAGGATGGAAATTCAGTATTCTTTCATTTATTGAGTGATTCTCCACCCACTCTGACAATGCTCTGTGAACATTTGAACATTTTTATATACCTTATATTTATGCTCAGGTGAACTTCTTCCCATGCATCCCCCATCCCTGACACCCCACACCAAATAACCTCCCCTGCCCCAGTTGTAACCTTTCTGTGATCCAGAGCTTTTTCCATGATGAAGCCATTACAATAGCTGAATACAATTAATAGGAAAATGAAACAATAATGATAAGTTTAAATGTAAGAGATAAAATGCATAATTTTTTAAAACAATTTTTTTTTTGTCTTTTGCCTTTCATCACTGCAATATCTGGTGTCTAGTCTGTACCATGGCACCTTCACCCTCTCATTCCATAGTGTCTCACTATTTTTCATTTTGTTTTCAAAGAAGGTTTAGGGCACAGCAAAGTTACACACAATATACAGGAGACTCTCATATACCCAACATTCTCCCTCACATAGTAAAACTTTTTTATATGTGGATGGTAGCATTTTCATAACTGATATACAAATAGTGAAACATAGATACAAAACATTGTCAATGGTTTACACTATGGTTTACATTTTAGACCATACACTTTTATAAATTTTGATGATATTTATCATGTCCTGTGTCCATCACTGTATGGTAATGAAGAACATTTCCACTGACCACTAAATACCCCCTGTTTGATATATTTTATTCCTCCCTCCCCATCCCCTTGGGGTCCATGATGACCTCCTGGCTTGACTCATTGTATTACAAGATTCATAGTTACATGTAACAAGAGGTCTTGATACACTGGTTTGTCCTCCTCTATTAGGAATCACACTTTCTTTTAAGAGACTCCCACCTGTCTATTTCTGAACAAATTAGTCCTCCCAAAGATGGGACTGCAACTCCTTCCTGCTCATTATGTGGGTCTCCACCACTGATACAGCACATTATGACAGAAAGAACACTTACACACTCCCTAGAAATCTGCTTTAATAAATGTTTTTTATATTGATCAGTCAAAACGAATGTTAAACAAGTAAATTTAATATGGTTTAACTTTTTAAAATTCAGTTAATTTAATAATTTTATCCATTTTTATGAGAGCTAAACTTAATTGTCTATTTTATTTTATTAGCCCTTTAATTTTTAAAAATATATTCTTTATTTTTAAAAGGTACTTAGATTACATAAAATGCTACATTAAAACTGCAAGGTTTTCACATATGATCCACTCCCCACATCTCCCACTTTTCCCCATATTATCAAGTTCTTTCATTACTTTCTTTGCAATTGATGAACACATTTTGGAGCATTGCCACTAAGCATGGATTATAATTTACATTGTAGCTTACACTATTTCCCACTCAATTCTGTAGGTTATGGCAGGATATATAATGACCTGTATCTCTCTTTCAGGAGAATACCAAGTCCTGAAAATGCACCCTATTACAACTTTTTTTTCCCTCTCCTTGACTTCAGCAACTCCATTGGCCACTGTCTCCACATCCTTGATATAATTACTTCCATTGCTAGAGTCACAATAAATCTATAGTTGAATACCTCTAATTACACTCCAGTCCATATTTTATTCCCCAATCCTGAGGATTCCGGAATGGTGATGCCCAATGCACCTCTAATTGAGAGGGGACTTCAATCCCCTATGGCTGATAGATGGGACTCCCTTGCTTTATGTTGTGAACTCTCTTGGTTTCCTTGTGTGGTGGTTATCCATCCTCCCCTCCTCATTAGTTGACCTGGGCGAGTCCAATGAACTGGAGTGTAGATGTTACAACTCTCCTGAATCTCGGGGCCCAGCTGACATATGGGCAGCCCAGAGATTCAAGTATCTTGGATGTACACCTACCAACTCCAGCACCAACTATAGGTTCAAACAAAACGAACAGAACAGGCATGCGTGGAGAAGTCACATCTGAACCCAACTATCTCCCACTTGGCAGCACAAACTCCAATTAGGGCCCACTTGCAAGGCACCAAACTCTGGAGCTATCTGCCATGACCAAAAGAGAGTATCTACTTTGGATGTCTATGAGATCCTGATGAGACCTGAAAAGCATTACGACTCTGATGACCTCCCAACTCACTTTGAAGCCTCATAGCCATATAAATTCATCTGCTTTACATTTTCCCCCTTTTATTCAAGGTGTTTTTCTGGTTACATCACCAGTCAGTGCTTGGTAGTAATTCCTCTGTGCCAGGGAGGCTCATCCTCATGAGTCAATAAGCTGTGGGGTAGGTAATGCATTTATATTCTGAGTTTGGCTTAGAGAGAGGCTAATATTAAGCAACAAGGATTCTCACAATAGGTAAGTCTTAGACACCCTACAACACTAAGGTAAGTTGTAATTTCAAGAGCAAAGGCTCATAAGCATAGTTACCAATATCAAGGGCCCATCAATGGGCAATTCTTCTTCACTAGTCATTGCCCCTGTACTTGGGGGATTGTTGCTGTTCTATTAGAGAATGTGACAGAGCTCCCCAGTATGGGAAATCAATATTCTTTTGGTTGTGTGATATGCTACCCAGTGCAGCAATGCCCCATGAACATTTGAACACATTTACATACCCTATAAGTATGCCCAGGTGAACTTCCTCCCATGTATCCACCATCAGTGACACCCCACACCAATGATCCTCCCCTGCCACAGTTGTAAACTTTCTGTCATCTAAAACCTCTTCAAAAATGAATTCAAGTATATCACCAAATACAATGAATAAGAAAATGAAATAATAATGATAGGTTTAAACATAAATAAAATATATAATAATTTAGAAAATCTAAAACTAGTGTCTTACTTTTTTCATTTCGTATTCAAAGAAGTTTTAGGTCACAATAAAGCCACATATAGAATATAGGGGGCTCCAATGAACACAAAATCCACCCCTTTTCCCCCTTCCCATATTAATAGCCTTTTTACATGTTGATGGTGTATTTGTTACAACTGATGCACAAATATTGAAACATAGCTACTAACCATTGTCAATAGTTTACATTATGGTTTACCTTTTAGATCTTACACTTTTATAAAATTTTGATGAAATTTAACAGGGCCTGTATCCATCATTGCAACAATAGGCAGAATACATCCATTGTCCCTTAAATACTCCCTCTTCTATCTATTCCATTCCTTCTTCCCCCTCCCTTCAGGGTCCAGGGAGATCGCAGGCTACATTCCTTGAAGGACAAGAGTTATAGATACTTGAAACAATGGTGAAGGCTTGAAAAATTAATCTGTTCTCCCTTATTAGGAACCACCCATGCTCTCAAGATACATCCTCCCCTCTCTTTGAGAACATATCAGGCCTCCCCAACATGGGAATCCATCTCCTTCCCGTTCATTATGTGGGTCTCCACCCACTGATACAATATACTATGACAAAATGCTCCTTTGCACATTCACTAGGTGGCTACCCCAGGTGCACCCTGCCCAAATGCTCCCCCATCCAACACCCTAAACCAGTAATCTTTCATGTCATATTGCCAAAACGGCTTTCTCAATATTAAAGTTTCAACCACATACCCGTCAATACCCAGTGTTCACCTGCTCCCTCCCCCAAAACTCCTCCAATTCCACAGACCATCCAGCACATGTTCCCCTTCTTGCCACCGTGTCTAGCTAGCACCACCCAGCCCATTAGTATCACTATACCCCTGTCAAGTCCCTTCACTGCCCAACTACTCACTTCCACCCTATCATAGATTTCACCCATATGGGCATTGGCTCACAGACTTCCCCTTTTCTATATCCTGTAAACCTACCTATCTTCTAGACTCTAGCTCTCTGAGTCTGCTCAAATTGCTTAAATCATATCAAAGAGGTCATGTAAGGGTTTTCCTTCAATGCCTGGCTTGCTTCACTCAACATAAGGTCCTCAAGATTCATCCATGTTATTCCATGTTTTAATACAGTATTCCTTCTTAAAGCGGAGTAATATTCCATTGTATATATATACCACATTTTGTTTATCCATTCATCTGTTGATGGGCTATTAAGTTGATTCCAACTTTTGGCAATAGTGAATAATGCTGTGATGAGCATTGGTGTGCATATATCTGTTCATGTCCTTGCTTTCAACTCTTCTGGGTATATACCCTATAGATGAATTGCTGGATCATATGGAAGCTTATAGTTAGCTTTTTGAGGAAGTGTCAAACTGTCCTCCACAATGACTGGACCATTCTACATTCCCATGAGCAGTTGATGAGCATTCCTATTCCTCCACATTCTCTCCAACATTTGTAGTCCTCTACTTTTTAATAGCCACCAGTCTAATGGGTGTAAGAGTATCTCATTTTAGTTTTGGTTTGTATTTCCCTAATTGCTAGTGATGTTCAGCATTTTTTCATGTGTCTTTTAGCCATTTGTATTTATTCCTTGGAGAAGGGTCTTTTCAAGATGCTTGACCATTTTTTAAATGGTTGGTTTGTCTTTTTATTGTTGAGGTTAGGATTTCTTTACATATGTTCAATATATTAGGTTCTTATCAGATATGTGGTTGCCAAATATTTTCTCACATTGGATAGGCTGTCTTTTTAATTCCTTGGTAACCTCCTTGAGGTGCAAACGTTTTTAATTTTGAGGAGCTCCCATTTATCTATTTTTTTCTTTCACTGATCATGCTTTGGGTGTGAAGTTCATAAAACTGTTTCCTATTACAAGATCCTGTAGATGTTTCCTTATGCTATCTTCCAAATTCTTTATGGTCTTGGCTCACATGGGAGGAAGTTCAATTGGACATACATATAAGGTATATAAATGTGTTCAAATGTTAATCAGACATTGTCACACTGAGTGGATATACACACAATAACTGAGAGAATATTGAATTCCCATCCTGAAGAGCTTGACAGATTCTCTAATAGAACAGCAACAGTCTGCAAAGTGCAGTGGCAATGACTGGTGCGGAAGGATGGTTCATTGATAGGCTCTTGATATTAATGACTGTGCTTGTAAGCTTTTGCTCTTGAAATTGCAACTTGGCCTAGTTTTGTGGGGTGCCTAAGAGTTGACTCATGAGAGCTTCCTTGTTGCTCAAATGCGGTCTCTCTCTAAGACAAACTCCACATGTAAATGCATTGCCTACCCCCTAGTGTGGGTCATGACTCCCAGGGATGAGACTCCCTGGCACCAAGGGATTACTACCAAGAATCAACTAGCAATGCACCTGGAAATATTCTTTGAATAAAAGGGAGAAAGGTAAAGTCAAATAAGTTTATATGGTTAAAAGACTTCAAAATGAGTTGGAAGGTCATCCCAGAGGTAATGCTTATACATGTCTCAGCAAGATTTCAAGACCACCAAAGTGAATATTACCTGAAATAATGAGGTTCCTGAGGGTTCTGAAGGCACATAGGCTCTGTGGTCAGGGCAGATAGCTCTGTATTTTTGTGCATTGCCAATGGGCCTCACTTTGGAGTTTGTGCTACTGAGAGTGACAGAGTTTTACTTAGTTATGACTTCCTTACACATGGCTCATCTGTCCCTTGTATTTGAACCTATACTTAGTGCTGGACTTGGTAGGTATATGTTCAAGAGACTTGAATCTTTGGGTTATCCATGTGCCAGCTAGTCCCTGAGCCTCAGTGGACTTGCAACACCTACTTGTAAGTTCATTGGACAGACGCAGGGCAACTCTCTAAATGATGATAAACAGTGTCCATCCCAAGAAACAGAGAGAGTCTGTAACTCCAAGCAGAATAGTCCCTTCTGTCAGCCCCATGGGATCTAATCCCACTCTCAATTAGAGGTCGAGTGGGTATCACTATCCCAGAATCCTCATAATTGGGGATGGTACTATGGACTAGAGATACTTATTGCTATTCTACTATAGACATATTGTGATTCTGGCAATGGAAAAAATTAAAACATTGATGTGGAGGCAGTGACCACTGGAACCTCTGGGGGCAGGGAGAGGAAAAAAGAGATGTAATATGGGGACTTCTTATGAGTTTGGAATTGTCCTGAATGGCATTGCAATGATAGATATAGGCCATTTTATATCTTCCCATAACTTGCAGAATTGTGTGGAGGAGAGTGTAAACTACAATGTGAACTATGGTCCAATGCCTCAGGATGCATTTATCAATTGCCATGAATTTGCCACAGTGGTGAAGGATGTTGTTTATGTGGGAGGGTGTGGGAAATGTGGGGAGTGGGGCATATGAGAATCCCTATAATTATTTTGTTACAATTATGTAATCTGAGTATCTTTAAAAAATAAAACATTTATATTTAAAAATATATACCTGAGTATCTAAAAGTTACAATGTCATTGATAATATATATATCAATTTGGCTAACAAAATCTGAGTAATAATCTAAATGCCAGAAACAAAGAGAAGTTAACTAGAATTTCAAAATTATAGTTGAAATTTTCTACATTGAAAAATAGTTATCCAAAGACCTTTGAGGCATAACAAGAAGGTTATCCTCTCAGTGGAGTTCTGTGATATGACTTGATATCTATGTTTTGTTTTGCCTTCTGATGGATTTCTCCATGAGCATGTGCTCTTTTGATCTTGGTACCATTTGTGCACTTTCTTATTTGCTTACAACCCTACTTTACTGCCTGATTTATAGGAGGGATTTGAGATTTTTCAGTGATGCTCTGAATGTGTAGCCTAATTCCTACTAAAGCCAATTCAGTAGTCTAGGGAATTAAAGTTTTAAAATTCACAGAGTGTTTTTGGCCAGGTTTAGATTTTATTTGGTAATATTCAACCTTCAGAAATTCTATACGCTTACATTAACAATTGATTTTAGCCAAAAAGAAAAAGAAAAACAAACAAACAAAAAAACCCTGGGAAAATAGAGTTTTTAATACAAATGTCACTTGAATGTACACATCATTGTGAAAGATGACTCTGGGGAGAAAATTTAAAACAAGTCCTTTGAATGAGAAGAAATTTAAATCCTTCCTTTGTGAAAAGTAAAGCAGCATTGTTCTCTTGCCTGATTTCTCAAGGGAAGGGGCTTGATTAGTTTCAGCCATGGATTCATCTCCTTTTAAAGGTGGAATTCCACATCTTACCTCATGCTGCTGGTTTTTGCCTTTAAGTGCATATGGATGTGATTGTCAACCTTATGACTGCTAATGATGGAGATCAGTTGATTTTTATTTTATGCTCCAAACAAAAATATGTCATCAAGAAAATTTTTACATTATCTTTTCTGTTAACTCTAGATTGACTTCATCTCTTTCTTTCTGGTCATTGCTGAAGGTGGCAAAACCATTCTTAATATTTTGAACTTTGTAAATCTTGTATGTAACACAACTGTCCTAGATGTCACATAATTTGACTTATGCAGTACATCAGACTTCAAATTAAGGAAATATCTTTTTAATTAAAATACGGCTGATTTTTCCTCCCAACTTCTTATTGTCTCAGTACTAGCTTTTAATTTCCTCCACAAAGGCAGTGAATTATCTTAAAATGAAAATTCATTTGCAGTTATTCAGTGTGTGCATTATAATAGAGACTGTGTTTCTGTTCTGAGTAAAGGCATCTAAATGGGAGCTAAACCAATATGGAAACGTATTTTCTACTTGCTCATAGAAAAAATAAGTCTAGATTTTGGGAGATTGGTCTGGTCTAGTAACTATTAGGCATTAAATAATAGCCTGGAGGCTCTAATTTTTATACTCCTGCATGCCTAGCACTTGGTCCCCTAATTACCCAGCCAAGTTTGCTGCTGAACGTGCAAAATAAATCTCATCTAGTGACACTAGGGTTTTAAAGAGAGAAAGAGATTTATTACTTAAGGAGGCCGGAGGCAAAGCAAAGTCTCAGATATGTTTTCCCAAATGGAGAAATTCTGAGCTTTTATGAAATTCAAACAAATGGAGGTGGAAATAATGAGTTTGGGACATTGTGAGATATTGATTGATTTGTACCATTGGAAGTGTGTAATCTCATGACCCAGAGGCTGCTTTTGAGGATTGACAAAAGCCAGCTGGCATAAGCCTAATATTATAGGTTACAATAGGGTTATAAAATGCTTAATTAACCTAAAATAACAAGTATGGAGATTAATTTAAACAAACCATTAAATTTTAACAAAACCAATATATATGGCTATAGGTTACAGGAGAGTTGTAAATAGTTCAATGCACATGAGATAATAAGTAGATGTTTTAAACAGACAAGCCATTAAGACCTAACAAAATCCTGCTGGGTCAATGCATAAACATTTAGGTTAGAATAGAATCTGAAACAATTCAATTAACATAAGATAGCAAGTAAAGGACAGAAAGCAAAATAAAATAATCTTTATAATTAAACCATTGTAGTCAGCAGTTATGATCTACAGGGAAACA
>JAQZBX010098439.1:0-11579 GCA_029593785.1 Cabassous unicinctus | reverse complement strand
TTTTTTTTTTTTTTTTGCTTTCTACAAATTCTATTTCTTTTCCTCCATTTTATCATAGCTTTAGCACTAGAGTAGAAAAAGCTCTATCTATACAAAAAATATGTTTGTATTCTGTGACTTTTCCAGTCTCTCAGATTAGCTCTCCTATGAAATGGTCTGCTCTGTCATTCTTTGGAGAAAATTTCGTGACATATTCTTTTAGTGGCAAGTAGAAATAGGTTAAACAGGTAGCCTAAGGAATTTTTTGGTCAGGGGAAGAGGTCTGTGAAATTCAGAAGTTTAAAAGGAATTATCTTGGGAACATGGAAAAGTTTAAGGGAATTGTGTTAACTTTTTCACTGAAATCCTCTAAGTTGGACAGTATGAGGTGTGCAGAGGAGATATTTTCAAAGGCATTCACAATGTCATTGCAGACCTAGTTCTAACATGTAGACCCATTTCCTAGACTGTTGTCTCTCAAATAAATAGTATTTTAATCCATTATTTATTAAGTGCCAACTGATAACTAGTTGTTCATTGAGTTCGAAATGTAACCATGTGCTCAGCACGAGTTGTGGGATGCAGAGGTATGAGCTCTGTTCTCTTCCCTTAAACAGCTCATGATACAGTGGGAATACACTTAAAGGGAGAACAGGGAAAGGCAGCCTAGAGTTAGATGTTAAATGGCACAGTACAGCATGCAAATGCAGTAGAAATCCAGAGAGAAGAGGTCGTGGAAGAGTTGGAAATAGTAAAGGAAACCCCAAGGAAGAGGCGTAAGGCTCAAGACAGGCCTCACAAAATGAACAGGGAAACAGCAAGAGGCTGGGGTTTTACTCCTGTGGAGACATGTCTGGGCTTTAAGCATCACTGACTATCATTATCAAATTCAATCTCTAATTTTATATCAAACCAAGAGCATCGCCCATTAATGTATTACATATGTGAGAAGATGCAATTTAACACTTCTGTGACACATTCAAATGCCTATAAGAACAACTCTTTAAACTTCTTTTTATCTTGTAAAGGAAAATATTTGGACATGTCTTTCTAAATAGCCTTGTCCCGTTTAGTGATCATTGTCGTGCTGATGGTTCAATAGCAAAAAAATTGCCACCTTACTGGCATTGTAACATACTCCAAGAATAGTAGCTTATTTGGACAACTAGAATAATTGAACTCAAAGCTACGCCTTAAACCAAATGATTCTGTAAAACTGATGTTCTTATTTCATACTCAGTTATATAGTGGATTACTAATGGAGAAGACAAAGAAAGAACTCAAATTAAAATAATTCATTCTCAATTCATTTTGGATCACTGATTTAAGGCTTTGCATATTGACCCTTTGGAGAGATGCTGAATCATTAGTGCTGTTTAAAATTTTTCATTTCCCATTTTGTTCTTGCTGGGCTTCAAACAGATGATTCGATTTAGCAGGGAGAAGATTTGAGACTGGTTACTATTTGCCATTTAGTGTCAGGAAGGTCAGGGTCAAGTGTAATGCAAGCAATATGTCATGGTGTTGTTTTATTAATTGTGTAGTGAAATCTTTCTCCCTTGATTCTTAGGCCACACAATAAAAAAAATGTTGCTGAAATCTAGATTATTTTAAGCAGTATTTTTCAGATTTAGAGATTGCAGTTGCTTCTCAATGTCCTGTGTTGTTATTTTACTCCTCTACATTTGATACAAACCCAAAGCAGCGGTATATCTATGCATTTTACAATTTGAAAAATGGAAGCTGCCAAATACAAGCCACACATATCCTTGGGTGTTTTGAAGTTCTGAAGGCTGTCTCCATTGCAAAATGAAGACTTCTGAAAGAAGTATTAGAAAACGAACCCAATGAATATTTTATAGTTGAAGATGGCCACCTTTTTCTGCTTCTTCCTACAGAGCTATCCATCACACTCCTCAGCAGACATCAATTCCAGCCTCCCTCCAATGTCCACTTTCCATCGCAGTGGTACAAACCATTACAGCACCTCCTCCTGCACGCCTCCTGCCAACGGGACAGACAGTATAATGGGTGAGTCACGGAAACGCCAATCCCGATGCCGACAGTCATCGTCAGGGTTTAATAATGAAGGAGCTCTTTTTTTCCTCATAATTGAACAGCAATTAGGCAATGAATATTTCTCAAAAAACTGAATGAACAAATGAACCAAACAGAACTAGTCATTAGCTTGACCATAATTGCTTTTTTGTCACAAAGAACTAAAATTTGGCCATGTTGTCCATTGTGAGTTGTTAGATTGAATAAGGGTTTAAATGGACTAAAACTACCTTGCTTTTCACACCCTCAATCAGTGAACAAAGTGCAGTTTACGTATGATGAACCATTCTAGATAGAGTGAGAGGGGGCATAGTAGGTCTTAAGAATAGTTACCGACCACTTCTTAAAGTCCAGTCATGACATGCCATTCTTTCCAAAGATGAGTTGATGTGAAATTCACAGGTCACTATTAATAACTATATGAGGTTCACCTTGTGGAGAATTGGGCATTGTGGAGTCCTTCAGAGGTAAAGAAGTGTTTGCTCATTTATGAGAAAGGAGAAAGTTAGTGTCTGGGCACGGGTGGGCCAGATGTTATTCATTGCTTTTTCTCTAACAAATATACTTACTAGTAAAGACTCAAGAAGAATGCTGCTGCCACATGAACCAAGCCATCCTCCTCTCTTTTTTCACATCCACTCTGGTATTTGCCCCAGGACAGATGGTTCACCCACCATCGTCCTCTCTAGAACTAGAACGAAGAGCCAGGAAGGATATTCAGCCATCCCTGGAGGAAAGAGTCGATGGGATGCAGCCACCCCTTCTGAATCCACCTGACAACATTGTCTTTCAGATGAGTAGCACGGCTTGATATTCCAGGGTACTGTTAAAACTTCAGACTTTGCTGGTCACCCACCCTGATTCCAGCTCAAACCCACACCTTGCTTGGCCTTAATATCACTCCCAGAGAGTCCCTGATGAGGACACTTGGGTGTGTTATAGAGAGAAGAATGTGTGACAGAATAATGCTTCTATTTATTCCCCTTAGTTCTTCCCAGTTTTTTTTTTTTCCCCATTTTCTTTAGATAGGTTATAGAACTTTGGGAAAGTAGTGTGAATCACTTATGTGGGAGAGTTTGTGATGAAGGAGAAGAGATGTGTTTTAAAATGTTGCAAATATAATCTGCCTAAATAATACACTCCCTACTTATTCAATAATATATTTCACACTTGAGATGAGCCATCTAACAGCCCTCGCTATCATGTCTCACTAAGAAGCAAATTTAGGAAAGAGTTTCCATTTTTGTAACTTTTCATACCAAAGCTTCTACAAATGTGTTGCATCAGTTTGACCTTGGGGATCTATGGACAGAGGTCACATGGGGAAGTTTTGCTAGCTATCAGTGCCGTTTTGGCAGATTTTAAAAACAAGAAGAAAGAAAGAACTGCAGAACTGAAAGAGTGAGAAAAGCATATTTCACTTCAGTGTGGTTTGACAAATGGAAAGCCCCATTTCTGCAGTCATGAGGTTTAGTTATAAAGAAGGATGACTGGTCATTCATCTACTTACATGACAGATTTCCTGTCTACTTTTGGTTTGAGTAATTTTCTTTTTCAGGAAGGTGTGATGGAGCAAAACCTTGAGTTCAGGAAAAGACAGGCGCTCTTTGAAAAAAAAGTTTGGTCAATTGATTTGCATAGTAGTCTTCCTGGGGGAGAGGCACTGAGTCTTGGGAAGAGACACATTAGGTCGATGTATAATCAGTCTCAGTGTAGCCAGGAGTAAGAGTGGGAATGTGATTTGCGTTGTTGAAATCGTTGGCTCACCATTAGCTTGTGGATGAGCAGGAGAGTCTACACATTTGGTGTGGGCAGAGTCGAGTAATGAGTGACTTCTACATATGTATGAGCTCAACTACATGCTGAGGAAGGGCTTTACTTGTTATAGACCTTAGGGCCCTGTTTAAGTGGGGGGAGGTCAAGACAAAAATAAAGGATTATCATTTAAAAAGGGAAAACTATGAGATTTTTGGATCCCAGAAAAGAGCTTATTAGGAACAACTTTATTACATAAACTATTTCACAATAGTGGGTGTACTTGTCCAAGTCCACTAGCAGAATGTAAGCATAATCTTTTAGGGAAGTAAGTTGACATGGTAATTCAGATTTTTAGAGAAACAGGCCTTTATTAATTTTGCAGAAATATAGAACTTTCTCCCTTAATCTAATCTGTTCTCTAATTCCTTATGTTACAATGCAGAGGAAAATTTAAGTCTGATAATAAGATGGTATTGCAGGCTTTGGTTTGATTTTCAGAATGCAGTAGAAGTCAGGGTTGGCAACATGTCTTTAGAACAAGAGGAGAAGCTTTCCCTTCTGGTGTTAGTGATACTTCCCTAACAAAAAATACGGATTGATAGGATTCATCTGCAGACTTTTGAAAATATTGGGCATATACTCATTTATTCTGAAATCCAGGAAATAAAGAAATATTACCTTGCCTTTATCTCAAAGAACAAACAGAGCTAAGTAAATAATTGGTAGATAGGGAATACATAGCCCAACACGTTTGAGATTACATACACGAGTCTGCAGAAAATGACTGTAAGCCACACTAAGGCCGTAAGAATGGGGCTCAAGCATCCTAACACACGGACATCACGTTTTTCAAGTTTTCCTTGGTGAGAAGTCGCACAGCAGCACAGTCTTTTCGTACATGGCCTTGATGTCTTAGGATGCTGCTTTTTCCATTCAGAAGAAGACCACTCCCCCTTCTCTCAGTTTCATGTTATAATGCGTCTTCCTGGTGGTCGGCGATTGTCCTGAACAGATGATAGGACAGATGCCGGGTGAGATGTAAGCTGTAGGACCATCAGAAGGTAACCTGCCTGAAGCCACACTTCCTTGCCTCTTGGTCTGTCCTCTGCATCTCAGAGATCAGTGAGATCTGGGGTGGCTTTGTATTTCTTTGGCTCAGAGGCAGGACTGTCGTTTCTTGTTTTATTTTTCTTTAGCTTTATAATGCCCAATATTGTTTTTTGAGAAACACTTAGGAAAGGCTAAGCTTACTCGGGTTATATTAACAAGGGGACTTTTAAAACAGTACATTCATCCATGGATTTTGATTCAATTGTGGAGGGAAATATTTTACTTGTGGCATATTGTCCACTACTTCTCTTTCAAGCCTTGCTAGCAAGATCTGAGATTACATTAGATATTTCTGAGTCAAAAGGGACTTTTAAGCACCCTGTAATTTTATGAATATAATGCATGCAGACAGCATTGATTCATACTACTTCAACTGGAGTAGCACTCAGTTGTTAAGGAGAGAACATAAGTCAGGGGACTTCAGGAGTTACCAACATCAGAGCCCTTTAACTTTATTCCAAAAGGTTTTTCAAAGTTATGCTGCTGGGTGAGGCTCAGAAGCAGTACAGTCCAATGCCTCTGTACCTGAGCATGAATATAGAAAGGGAAGCATAGAAAGTTATTAAATTCTAGCTAGAGAGATTAGAAACGTATAGGGGACAGTAGCCATATACACTTTTGCTACCCACATATTTCCTTTCTACTTGCAATAATATCCTGGTCAAAAGGAGTGAGTGGTCCCTCTACTATAACACAATCTAAAGCGACTCCTCAAGGTCAAGAGTGCTCCAGGCCCCCATTGAAAGATACATCTTTAGAGCCTCCCAGGGTGTGATCCCTCATGGTCTGGGACTATACACCCTCCCTTGTCCTCAGGCAGTTGAGCATATAACTAGCATAATGATTATTTAATAGTTATGGTTTTATTAGTCTTTGACCTGCTTTCTAATGCATGGCGTTTCCCATATATTTTTTAAACCTCAAACCAAACAGTGTTGATGGAATAGACTACTGAGATTGATTGAATCCAACATATGCTAAAGATTACCCTGGAATAATATCTATCTGGTTTATGAATTAATCTGGTTTACAACTTTCATTTCTAATGACATGTTTGTATGATGCATTTTAATATGTGGCTTTTCTAGTAGAAACATTATGTCCTTTTCCCCTTGAGGACTTGCTTTCATAGTAATTTTATTATTGGAGTAGTCACATAATAGTCACTTTATTTTTTTACGAGAATCTTGAGCCTTCAACTGCAATTGGATGATAAAGGGGCACAGAGAGTATAAGAGTAAAAAGAATTTTATCCAAAAGTATCAGTGTGTCTTAGTTACAAAGCCCACCAACAGAGAACAGTAAACTAATTTGACTTAAGTTTTCTCCTCCATTTCCTGCACATGGTCATGAGGCCCAGCTTCCCCCATGAATTCCAAGGAGTCCCTCCTGCTAAAAATTAGTGTATTGTAGCCTATATTTGAGTTTGTGTTTTACAACTGTGTGTAGTAGGAGTACTGGAAATGCTCCTTTTTTGTCAGCTTTATAGACAAGTTCATGGAATTGTTATGCTGCTTCTAATAGTTCAATAGCTTAGAGGGTCACTTGGACTCGGTTCAGAAAATCCTAAATTTTAAAGCAGTCCTCTCTCAGGCAAACACACTGTGGCTTGCACTTCTTATCCCTTTGATGTCTCCATGGTGTTCCAGCCTGAGGTTATGGGTGTGCAGTAAAGGGGCAGCACATTTCCCAAATTCTGATTTTCCGTAGTTGGGCCCCAGGCCCTACTCATTCTGGTGTTTTGTTTAGGGTGTGTTCTCCTGAGAATTGATATTTCCCCAAAGCTGAGACCCAGACAGAGGGTGGTCCAGCATGCAGTGACAGACACGAAGCCCTCCTTTCTGCTCCATCTTCCAGCCAGCGGCAACACCTGTGTGCAGGCCATCAGAACAGTTATTGGGTGGCTGGCAATGTTGAATCCTCCTACAAAATTATAGTTCTTAATAATGGCTCGTCTTCCATTCATATTTATGTTATGGCTCTACTTAGAGACTGATTTTTTTTTCTCTTGAGCAAGAGAAATTAAATTGAGCAACAAAAACCTGAGAAATCAATCCAGCCTTCACCAAGTAAAGGCAATAGTTTTCATCTTTTTTCAATTATATGGGCATTTTGGTAATTTCTAACAGTATATGAGTTGGCAAAAACTTAGTCCCAGACCAGTAATCAAGTCCTGTTACATTAAAAATGTAAAGGTGGATTCGATGAGCACAAAGTTTAATTAGAAGTGTGTTTTACTAATTTGTCATTTGAAAATTAAAAATATATTGACTTTCTGATTACTTATGCCCTTTGATATATCAATTATACAACTAAAAAGAAATCTTTAAGAGAAGTCCCATGTAGTTTGCCATGTTCAGGGAATCTTGAAAATGTGTCTTCTCCAAAGTTTACTGGAAGAGAACAAAAGGCATTCCAAGTGGCAGGGCAAACTGGCCCCAGTAAACTGCTTTGAAATTCAAGCCCTTGGGTTTGGCTTTCCAGCTGTTGCAAGGTAAAATGGCTTCATGTTTTAAAAAAATAGCCCCTTGTTATCAGTGGCTTCCATGAGTGGCCTCTATAGAATGCTCTGAAACATTTTCATGAGAATATGAGGTAAGGAATAGATTCTATGTTTTTAATTCTACTTCCTGAGTCTTAATATCTCCTTTTATAAAATGGGCAATAATGGAAACTTCAGTTAGAAAAGTGTAATAGAGTAAATACTGCTCAGGAAATAATGATGTTCACATCTTGTCTCTTCTAAAGTATAATTCTATGCTATGTATGATTATTTAATATTCCTGAAACATGTTTATTGATTTTCAATTCTTTCTTTTTGCTTTCATGAAAATAGTGTGTTTTTAAATTTATAATCTTCATTTAAAAATTGTTCAAAGGAAGAATCAATCTTTTGAAAGCTACCACTTAACAGCAAATTTTATCTGTACATGGAACAATATCTTGTCCCTCTTAGTTCAGGTTTTTTGTTAGCAAATGTGACTTTTTCCAGTGTGAGTCTAAAGTTTACTTTCATGAAGATCTATTTTCAAATCAGGCAGACATAACATTTTGACTGCCAACTCCAATCTTTTGGTATCTAATAATGAAAAAGTAATGTTGCTTCTAAAAAAAAATTGCTCCCAAATTCCATGGTGTTTGCATGCTGAAAAATGTTGGTGCTGTCTATAATTTCAGAACCTTTATTATTTTCTCTTTAGAATTATGTTGTATTTTTAAAGAACTCATTAGTCAAAAAGAACTCCTTCAAGGGGGAGTGATGGAGCATATGGGAATCCCTTATATTTTTAATGTAACATTTATGTAATCTAAAGCTTCTTTAAAAATAAAGAAGAATTAATTAAAAAAAGAACTCCATCCAAATTTCTTATATTTTTCACACTAGATATAAATCCAGTTTTCTTTTAATGTAAATGTTTTAATACTCTTGATATTTATGAGAGTTACTTCCACTAGCCCAATTAATTGCAAATTCTCATTTCAAAGAATTTGCTTATACAAATACTAATAGCCACAAATTTTAATATAACTTTGTGATTTGAAAAAGAGTAAGTTTGATTTCTCAAAAGGTGTTGTGCTCTTTTTAGTGTGTCCCAGTTTTCTTTTGGTATTTTAGTAATTAACAAATGAATATGGGTGTGGTTTTTGTTAACCAAATAAGGCATATATTAAAAGGTTTATCCAATCAATATGCCTGGCATATAAATAAATACAAATAACAAACTTACTTAAGCTGCGCTAAGCAGAAGTCAGGAGAATGAAATTATGACCTGGAGAATCAGAGAATCTGACCACTTGGAAGCTGATCCCACCAGTGGCTTTTACAATCAGAAACCTGACGATGGCACATACTACAGCAAGAACATGCCCTCTTGCTTCAAGGAGAGGGCTGGGAATCGTTAAAATCATTGAAATGTAGGATGAAGTTTTGTTGGGGCTAATCAGTTGATTTAAGATTTCCTTATTTCACAAATATAGTGAAAAACGTCTTTCCCTGGGAGTTCAGTGAGCCTTATTCAATTACGTGTCAGTTTGCTCATTCTGAGGTCTTAAATGTGCCACAGCCAATGTTCTAGGCCTCGTACGAGTCACAACACACCTGTGCCACTTCACCACTTGTGCAGAGACGTACGTCCCCTTCAAAAAATACTTGTTCAGTAGGCACTGGAATCTGTGCCTTTTTATTAACAGTGTTCTCTGTTCATCTATTTAATAGATAAAAATACCCCTGTTTAAGGCAATAGAGATAAGCTTCCTGGCTGTGTAGACTTATTTTATCTCCGGAATTTGAGACCATATTGACTTTTTTAGTAGCATAGCAGTTCAAATGTTTTAATGTGAACACAGACGTAAGTGAAATGTGGCCATTGTATGTCGTTTAAAATATTCAAAATATCTTCTCTGCTAGGAAGCTGGACCCCTTAGAGATATTTTATCTCGTTTGTTTGTTTGTTTATGGTAGAAGTCTGAGAGGAGCCCACCTACCCCTACCCCTACAGCATTTTGCTAGGTATCCAGTTATTTATTTATTTGAAACAGGGTTAAATTATTCATGAAGATAATTCAATCTACTATTTAAAAATATAAAGAAAAGCCGAACTTTGAGGACTTCACTGACCTGAAAATCCTGCCTACTTCCTAGCAATGAACTTCACGTGCTCACGTGCTGCCATTCACTACTCATAAGCCACAAGAGGGAAAGTAAGAGTTACTAAAACACTTTATCTTTAAACCAAGGTGACAGGTTTATATTTTATCTGTAAAAAATGTAACATGAATATATTTGACATCTACCTCAGCAAACAAATTAATGCTAATTAAAGATTAATGTGTTGTAATTAGCATTAAAAATGCAATTAAATTGTGAGTAAATGGACCAGGAATAGAAAATTGTTAGACATCTCACTGCCTGGTTTTCATATTCTGCCTTTTGTTTTTGCAGCAAATAGAGGAAGCGGGGCCGCAGGCAGCTCCCAGACTGGAGATGCTCTGGGGAAAGCACTTGCTTCGGTGAGGAAATATTGACCTTGGACTCCACATGTACCATTGTAGGGGGGTGAACTTTAATCAGAAGTGGACATTTGGAATTTTAGAAGATGAATGGCAAATAGCTTTGATTTTGGAAAAATGCTAGCTTTCTTGCATAATAAATCATTGGAAAATCTGAGGAGAGAGCTCTAGGCATCTAGTAGTGTGTGGAAAGTCTGCTCCATCTTGTCTTCTCAGAGTTGTTGTAAGCAGTATTCAATGATGGACTGTGGATACTCTTAGGGCTTTCAGGTTCACAAATGTTCTGTCTTGATTTCTTATTTCTGTAAAGTAATACGGGTGTTCATTGACCAGCTAAGCTTAGCTTTACAAAAGGCGTTATAAAACACTTTGGAAAAGGCATTGGGGCCAGGGAGGGGAGGAGGAAATGACAGTGACTGAGGTCCATGTGGAAATTATCACATAATTGGCACCCGAGGACTCAACTTCTCTTCTTTGCCGGCCCACTGCCAGGAGGCTAGAATTAGACATTTCTTGCAAGCTCACTAGTGAAAAAATGGTGCACATTATTTGTTTGAGGGAGCACACCTGATATTTCCTCCAGAAGCAGATTTGTGAAGATTCATTGCTCTAATATTTTGCCTCTTCCTTTGGCTTTTTCTTACCATTGGAAGCATAAAATAAGTTTGATTTATGTTAGCATTGTGCTCTAAAATAAGTAAAGGTTTTTATTCAATCTGGGCCTTCTAATGCCTGGAATTAAATACCTTCATAATAGTGAAGAAGGAGTTGGACAGAAATGTTAGACGGGACACTGTCCAACCTCTTGTCTTGTGTATGAGGAAAGCAAGGTTCAGAGCCACTGCTGAGCTTGCCCATGACCACACTGCCAGTTAATGGTAGCAAAATGATTAGAAGCAGAGTCTGCTGACCCCTAAGCCGGGCTTTTCCCACTGTCCCAGACCACCTCAATAATTCTTCTTTTAAAAATTAAAGGAGTTGTTCAGTTTTTCATTGTAGAACATCGGTACTCTAGCTGAGATGAATTGCATTGACTGTGATTTTTTTTTTTTAATGCACATTGTTTATTCCTAATGAATGAGGTGTGTTTTTTTTTTTCCTCCCCACTGTTTTAAGATCTATTCTCCAGATCACACTAACAACAGCTTTTCATCAAACCCTTCAACCCCTGTTGGCTCTCCTCCTTCTCTCTCAGGTACTGTACTTTAAATCCCATTTCGTTGTAGTAACAGTGTGTGAGAATGATTTGCCCCTTATACTCCCTCCTCTAATAGGTGGAAACTCAATCCCTTCAAAATCCCAAAATATTATATTTTTCCTATAGATAAATAGGAGTGAGAAAGATTGACTGCTATATAAAAGAATGATCATTCACAACTGAAACTTTTTTTAAAGATCAGATGACTTGATGTTTTTAGAATACACAGGCATATGGAATACTTTTTTTTTTTTTTAAAGACTTATTTTTATTTACTGGGTCCATTTTCTGTGCGTTTTTCTGTGTCTGCTTGTCTCCCTTTGTTGGGTCATATTGCTGAGTCAGCTCACCGTGCCGCGGCACGGGCCGGCTTGCCTTCACCAGGAGGCCCCAGGAATGGAACCCGGGGCCTCCCATATGGTAAACGGGAGCCCAACCAATTGAGCCACAGCCGCTTCCCATGGAT
>JAQZBX010098437.1:0-11579 GCA_029593785.1 Cabassous unicinctus | reverse complement strand
GCCGGGAGCCCCTGCAGCTGGGTAGGGTTAGTGTTCTGCTGTTCTCATTTTTTACCAAGGTGTTCTCCTGCTGGGGCGTCTTGTCCCCCCAGGTCAAGTCACCCGACATCTTTGCGACATCTTTGCGGAAAGAGAGCTGGGAGTTCGTAGCCCATGCCTTTCCTACAATTAAATCCTTAAAGCTGTGTGCTTTTCTCAGGAAGATAAACACAGAATCTTGATTTTACTGGTGTTTGCCACAGCAGGCTTTGAAATAGAGTCCTTGGAGAAATCTGCAGCCACCGGCCTCAGGGACAGTTCGGGTGAGCAGCCCTGCTCTTGCCGGTGGCCTTCTGTCGCCTTCAGCCGGAGCTGGGAGCTGTCCTTGCCCAGCTGCTCCTCCCACCGCTAGGACAGAAGCTTCCAGAGGGCAGGGACTTCCTACTTTGCTTACAGTTGCCGAGCACAGTGCTTCCTAAAGGGAAGTGGACTCTGAAGGACTCTAGAGGTATGCCTTATTTTATGCGACAGATAAGTTCTTGAGGGTTTCTCTCAAAATCAAGTGCTTGCCTACTGGTTGTTCTAAGTGTTAGAAGCCTGGGGTTTCCTAAGCTGATGCCCCGAAGCGTTCATCTGAAATGGACTCGCCTCCACTGTACTGTTCCTTATCATGTAATAGGATCTGGAGATGTCAGACGGCCTTGGAATTCTCAGTATTATTTCTGTTTTTAGCCATCCGGAGCGTCCAGCTGAGGTCAAGTTGGGAGCGACCCTATCAGCAGCCACTCTGACGCCCGCCTGGGGAAAAGCCTGATGGCTCTGAGCCTGGGCTGGAGAGTATTTGCAGGGTTTCCCACAAAGACGGTGAGAAGCAGTGGCCTCCCCTTGCCTGCCTGGGGCCGCTGCCCCTGGAGAGGAGCTGGGAGCCTTGCCAACTGTGAGATGAAAGCTTTCCTGGAGGAGAACACTGAAGTCACCAGAGCTGGCAGCCTCACCCCAGAAATCCAGCTGCGGCTCTTGACCCCCACATGCAAGTTCTGGTGGGAGAGGGCTGACCTGTGGCCCCATGGGGACCCCTACTGGGCCATCTACTGGCCTGGAGGCCAAGCCCTGTCTAGGTACTGCCCTTCGAGGCTGCTACAGCACCTTTCTCTTTCCAGCCCCCCAACCCCCTGATCTTACCTCCTGCCCCCCACCCCTGCACCCCCATGAAAACCAGGGGAAAATCCCAGATTCCTCGTTTCCTTATTTAGAGCAGCTTAGCCATCTTTTTTTTTTATTGTTACATAGTTTCACCTTCTACCCAAAGTTTATCAAGGTATTTTCCCCAAATATAGTCCCCCCCCCACCCCCCCAAATTCTGGGCTCTGCTATCAGGACCCTAGAGAGCTATATGTGATCCAGGAGTCTCCCACTCCCTCAGGTCATGGATCCTAGATGTGCCGGGTGCAGAGCCCGCCTTCTTCCCTGACAAGTCCTTCATCTTGCCCTGCTCAGCTCTGGCAGTGCAGCTCCCTAAGCCTCACGCCCCCACCCAGCCTCCTCTCAGTCTTCCACTCAAGACCAGATGTGAGCGAGTGGCCACTCGAGAAGTCCTTCTCTGGTGGCTTATGGATATCTCAGGGCCACTCTGGACTTGATTGTGTTCTAAAGACCCCCTCTGCCCACCCTTGCTACTGCAGAGGTCCTTGTAGGGCATTTTTATTTAAAACAGCCCCTGAAGCACAGGCTTTCAGCATTTCAATATAATCTCGGCTCTTGGATTGGCAGATTATTTAAACTGTTTATGCCTTGAGGTTACAAAGCTGTGAAACTAAAAGGATGATAAGGCCTTCTGTTTCCCAGCATGGTTTGCCTACAGAATTAATAATGTATGTACCTTTAAATACAGTATCTATAAATGCAGACATAGAGCTTTTTAGGCAATCCTGAGGACTGGTAAGCTTACCAAATGGTAATTCCAATTTTCTGGTTGTGTTGCCAGATTTTCAAACTTTATTTAGTTGCATCCATATTAAATACTGATATTTTAAATGAAGTTTATTAAAGCAAATGTTGATCAAGTTGACTGTAAATACAGTTAGTTTACTTAAGATACTGTCTGAATCAGAAGTCACAAAATGGTGACCCACAGATGTGTTTTGTTTGGCCTGTACTTGGTTGTAAACTTTTTAAAAATATTTTGTTGCTAACATTTAAATATTTAAAATGTGGGAACTTTCATGTACAAGTTAACCTCTTTTGAAAAACAGTAATATTTGGTAACACTGGATTTCTGAATGGCAGCAACCAGCTGAAGACAGGTAGTAGCTGTCCTGTTTAAAAGCACAGCTACTGCATACTTTACCACAGTCCCCACTATTCCCTGTTATCCTGCTGAGGTCACATGCCAGATTTACTTTCATATACAATAATAAGTATTTATTAATATATAGTTATATATAATAAACACTTACCATTTCACTTATTATTTCAGTGTTACCACACCCATCTTCACTTCTTTGGTAACTCCTTAAGCTTGGTCCATGTTCTTTGGACTTTGGTTGTCCTTATCAGAAAAGTCATTACAATAAAATTCAAGCAGCAGACAAAATCATTCCATGATGAACAATCCAAAGGGACAGTGAATTCTGGCTCTGGCGTGCTTAGTCCTGATACTGATAATATTTTACCAGTCTGTATACTTGGCGCTTAGTCTCTGGATCATAGGTGCTCAATACATCTTTAAAAATCGACTTGAAGAGCACGATCAGTCAGCTGCAAGGAAGCTGCTGAAGAAGAGATGAACGAGCGGGCTCTCTCTCCCAGCACTGCAGCCGGCTCTCAAGCCGGGCCAAACGTGCCACGCTGGACCAAGCTCCGCCAAGTGCTGCTCCTCTGTCCAGTCACCCCAAGGGTTTGTTGTCGTTGTCTTTAGATGCTTCTGACTTCCCGTCTCTCCTTGTCTTGCTTTCTTTCAAATTTAGGTATATTTTAGATAATCCTGACACCGTCAGAGGCAAATCTGTGTTAGAGCTTGGGAGTGGGTGTGGAGCTACAGCTATTGCTGCTCAAATGAGTGGAGCATCAAGGATTTTGGCCAACGACATAGACCCTCGTAAGAATTTTATATTTAAGAATACTTAAAGCTCATCCTTTTCTTTCCCTGCAGGATGGCCTCTTGCTCCGGGTGTTTTGTGATCTAGATTGTGGGCTGAAGTTAGTGGGAGGCCTGAGTGGAAGGGGCCTTTCCCCAGGGGTTTGCATTTGTTCTGCCTGAGGGCCCAGAGCCACACCAACCTGGGACCACTTAATGTTAATTCTTGGGCTAGAAGTTTCCTGGAAGATGTTGATAGTGTTTATTTGACCCAAAACCCACGTGAGGGTAGGCTTGCATGCTTGGGTGGGGGAGCTTTTACTCCATTAGAGCCCCAGCTAAGACAGGTACGCTTTTTTTAATCGGAACTCTTCTGGCCCGCCTTTTACTGAGAAACCAGGATCCTGGAAGATCCTGATGTTATGCAGGAGTCCCAGTTCTAACTTGCCACTTTGCTCAAGTCCGAAGCTTGTTCCCCTGTTCTGTGTACGGCTGTAAGAAGGCAACCCTCTTAGTTACTGAGATCCACAAATGTTCCTAAGATCGCAGCATTTCTAGCTGTTCTGTATTGTTTGTTTGTTTTTTCCAGGATATCCAGCCTGTCATTTCTGGAAATGGTGTAGTACATAGCTTATATTGGCATAACCTTTAGACTTCTATGTAGAATAACAACTCTCAACCAAATGGAAAAAATGTAATGTTAGGAGATTTTAAAAATTAGTCAAATTAGTCAACAGGGAATTAAAGTGGCGCAGCAATAGCAATTCATTATGTGCTTTTTTAAAGTTGCAGGAATGGCTATTACACTAAATTGTGAATTGAACCAACTGAATCCTTTTCCCATTTTAATAAAAAACATTTTGGATTTGGAACATGGTAAGTGGGACCTTGTTCTTCTTGGAGATATGTTTTATGATGAAGACCTTGCATGCAGTCTTCACCAGTGGCTGAAGAAGTGCTTTTGGACCCATAAAACCCGAGTACTGATTGGTGACCCCGGGCGACCCCAGCTCAGGGGACACAGCATTCAGAGCCAGCTGCACAAAGTGGTGGAATATTCACTTCCAGAGCCTACGAGGCAGGAAAACAACGGGCTGACGACAAGCACAGTGTGGGACTTTCAGCCTTGACTTCTCGAAGTGCTCCCAAGGGTGGATATGGCTGTGTTTGGCTGTAACCCTAAAAGTTGTCCCTGTAAAGGATCTCTCTCTTCCAGTTGAAAGACTGTAATTACTATGAAATGGCAAATAAAGATCGAAGATGCAGTTAACGCTGTGCGCAGTCCATGGCTTTGGAGTCAGACAGCGTCACTTTCCAGCTGGGATTCTGAATGAGTTAAGCTCTCTAAGCTTTAACTTCCTTATCTATGAAATGGTGACACAACTCAAACCTCACCTCAAAGACTTACTGTCTTGAATGAAAGAATATGTAAGGTGCTTAACAGAGTATTTAGCACATAGTTGGGCCTCCATTGACAATCGTGGAGGAAAATAGAGATTTGAGAACTTCCTGTATGCTCTGTACGGCACATTGCGAGGCCTCGTAATGGCTCCCCAAGGTGAGTTGGCAGCTGCTTATGCCACCACTGCACGCCCCGGGCTGTCAGGATCCTATGTGTCGATAAAAGCACTTTGCCATAAATGTGTGTAAGACGTATTTGCTTCTTGAAGGATCCACCAGGAGCTCGTAACAGTGGCTGCCCTCTGAGAGGGAGCCAGGTGGATGGTGGATGGGGGTGGAGGGAGATGCCGCTTTCACTTTCAGGCCTTGGAATGGTGTACCACTTGCGTGTACTCCACTTCCTCTTCTCTAATATTTATATACATGGTTTGCCTATATGTTGTAAGTGTAAAATGCAGCCATCTGAGTGCACTGTGAAACTCTGTGTACTGCTTAGGAATTATGTATACATTAGGCCAGCATTATGGATTTTCCAGTAAGATACACGTGCCTCTGGGATTAAGACAAGGGATGTGAGATCAGCCTTATCTCTGCGAGTGGGGGTGCAGCAAAAGCAATGAAGGGCAAGATGTTGGTTAGATGCAAAAACAGGCTAATGAGATAGGGATTTTGAACTTCTGTGGTCCTTAAACTTCAAAAGCTAGAGTTTATTATAGCCCAGTGAGTCCACTTTCCACTGGTGTCTACTGGAGCTTGAAAATTATAAACCCCAAGTTTTAATTCAGCCTTGGTTAAAATGACTAGAAATTATAGGTCAATTATGGGCTTTGGATGAGGACACCCAAAAGGAAATAATTTAGTTCACATATTCTTTGAAAACGCAGGGTACTCTGCTGGTTACTGCCCTTCTCATCAAGATAAGAAAGAGAATATTAGAGAAAATTGGACTTTGGAGCACTGCTAGAAATCAGACTGAGCCAAAGGCTAGATTTAAGTTTAAATCTCTACAAACCCTGTTTCTCTTATCTTCTGTTGTGAGGAGAGCACAAAAATCTCTCTCAGCTATCCATCTGTTACCTGAAATATATATACATTTTTAATGTTTGTTTTTTTTTCACCTAAAATATTTTGTAAGCTTCCATGTATATAATGATGAATCTTGAAATGATTTCATAGCTTAACAAACATGTCTGTAACAGGAAATTGTATTTCTTCACTTTGCTATTGAATATATTTCTTTTAGGAAAGAGAATTTTATTTTTAAACTTTAAACTCTCAAGCCTGTGTTAATTTAATTAGCACACTACTGTGTGTGTGCATGTGTGTGCGTGGGTAGAAGAGAGTCTCTTGTAAAACACTGGTTTTCTCCTTGCTCCAAATAAATAGCGCCTCTAGCAGAGTCTGAACCAAACACAAGGTCAAGTCTGGTTTCGCCAACACTACTATTGGTTCAGAGAGTGCATTTCCTCTATGTAGAAGGGACTTATCCGTCAGCAATCAGCATAATAGGTAAACTGACGGGCTTGTGTGACAGTCAAAGGTGGGACATTAATGGAATGGTGTCTCCTTTCTTTTGCTTCTACTAAAATCATTTATTACACAATGTGTAAGAGAGTCACAGACACAATGTTCACTTGGTTAGGGTCAGGGAGAACAAATGGTAGGAAAGGACCAGAGTTCAGTGTGGGACAGTTTTATCTAATTGTCACATGATTTATTTTTCTCCTATAAAGCAAAAGCATTTTACTCTTATTCTTTAATACTTGGCATTTTTAATCTGCCATAAATAACAAAACTATCTATGCACAGTATCAAATTGCCAGAAGGCATTACTTTTCCTTCTTTTTTTTCCTTCCTCCCTCTCTCCCTCCCTCTCATCCATCCATCACTCAACAGATAGTTGGTGCTTATTATGTATTGGGCACTGTTCTAGGCACTGGGAATATAAGAGAACAAAAGGGACACAAATCTCTGCCTTCCAGGAGCTTATATTCTAGGGTAGGGAGGCAGATAATAAAAAATAAAACAGGTTATAGGTGACAGAGGTAAGAAGAAAAACAAAGTAGGTAAGAATGATATGGAGGAAAGCGGAGGTGGCTCAAGCAATTGGGCTCCCGCCCACCACATGGGAGGTCCCTGGTTCAGTTCCTGGTGCCTCCTAAAGAAGACAGTGAGCTGGTGCGACCAGAAGGCGCGGTGAGCTGACGCAACAAGATGACACAACAAGAGACACAAGGAGAAAAACATGAGTTACACAGCAAAGCAGGGAGCAGAGGTGGCTCAAGCAATTAGGCACCTCCCTCCTACATCAGAGGTCCCGGGTTCAGCTCCCGGTGCCTCCTAAAGAAACAAGGAAGACAGACACAGCAAGTGAAAACAACAAGGGGGTGGGGAGAAGTAAATAAATAAAATCTTAAAAAAAAATTTATATGGAGTACTGGGTAGAGATGGTGTACTTAACTTTTAAACTGGGAGGTAAGGAATAGTTAATAAAATCAGCAGTGAAAAAGCTAGACAAAGTGCAGGTTGCTTTAGAAAGATAAATCCTTAATATGCTCTAAGAAGCTAATACTTTAGATCTTTTTTTTAAGTTAAATTTTTTCTTTTTTTATTATTTTTTAAAAAACTTTAGATTACATAAATGTTACATTAAAAATATAGGGGATTCCCATATACCTCACCCCCTCCCCCTCCCATACTTTTCCCCATTAACATCTTTCATTAGTGTGGTACATTTGTTACAATTGATGAACACATATTGAAGCATTGCTACTAACCATCGTCTATTGTTTACATTATGGTTTACACTTTGCACCACACAATTTTGTAGGTTATGACAAAATTCATAATGACTTGTATCTGTCATTGCAATGTCATGCAGAACAATCCCAATGTCCCCAAAATGTCCCATGTTACACATGTTCTTCCCTCTCCATCCCCTCAGAACCTCTGGTAACCACTGCCTTTACATCAGTGTTACAAGTTCTTCCATTGCTAGAATAATAATAACTCTAGTCCATAGTTGCCATCCCCCCTTATGTTTGTTCATTCCTCAGTCTTGAGGATTTGGGGATGGTGATGCCCGCTTTGCTTCCGGTTGAGAGGGGGCTTAGATCTCATGGGGCAGATGGATGGAACTGTCTTGTTTGCAGTTGTAGATACTCTCTGTTTTTGGGGATGGGCGTTGTCCATCATCATCCTTTTGTTAATTGTCTTGGGTGAGTCCGATGAATTAGAGGGTAGGTGTTGGCTGCAACTCTGCTTCAATTCAGGGTTCAACCAGCATATGAACAGACCGAATATTTAAGTCTCTGGGATACATATTTAATGGGTATAGTGCTAATTATAGGTTCAAATAAAAGGGGCAGAAGAACCATGTGTAGCAAAATTATAAATGAGTCCAACTCCAATACACTGGGGGGATGGGTTATCATAAATTCCAATGTAAGGCCCACTGAAAGGGTGCCAAATTTCAGGGGTTGTCTGCCCTGCCTACAGTGTCCAGATGACTCTGGAGCCCTCAGGAGACCCCTGCTTGAAACACTGTTTACTGCGGCAGTAAATGAGATCCTCCTAAGACGTGCATAAGTGTAACCTCTGGAATGACCTCCTGACTCACTTTGAAATCTCTTAATCATAAAAACTCATTTGTGGGAAGCAGATGTGGCTCAAGTGATTGAGCTCCCGCCTACCACACGGGAGGTCCTGGGTTTGGGTCCTGATGCCTCCTAAAGAAGATGAGCAAGACAGCGAGCTGCATGACAGGCTGGCACTATGGGCTGGTGCAGCAAGCTGATGCAACAAGAGACACAAGGAGAAAAACATAATGAGAGATACAAAAAAGCAGGGAGTGGAGGTGGCTCAAGCAATTAGGTGCCTCCCTCCCACATGGGAGGCCCCAGGTTTGGTTCCTGGTGTCCCCTAAAAAAAGGAAGATGAGCACACAATGAACAGACAGCAAGCGCAAACAATGAGGTGGGGAGAAATAAATCTTTAAAAAAAAACTCATTTGTATTTAATATTTCCCTCTTTTGGTCTAGGTGTTTTTCCAAATGCATTGCTAGTTGTCACTTGGTGATAATCCCTTGGTGCCAGGGAGGCTCATTCCTGGGAGTCATGTCCCATGCCGGGGGGAAGGTAGTGAGTTTATCTGCTAAGTTTGGCTTAAAGAGAGACTACTTTAGAGTAACAAGGAGGCTTTCAGGAGGTAACTCTTAGGCAATATATTACACTAGACTAAGTTTCAATTTCACAAGAATGAAGTTCATAAGTACAAGCATCAATATCAAGGGCCTGGTGTATTGGTCTCTCCTCCTTCGCTAAGCACTGCCCATCTACTCTAGAGATTCTTGCCATTCTATTAGAGAACATAGCAGGACTCCACAGGATGGGAATTCAATATTCTTTCAGTTATTGTGTGGGTCTCCATCCACCAAGACAAAATCCCATGATCACCTGAATACATTCATATTCCACAGAGGCATGACCCAGGTGTACGTTTCCCCATGCAACCCTCGTACCTTAGATCTTGAAACTGGTTTCACAGAAAGAGGAAGAAATAACTTGGTTAGATATTCAATATCACATTTTATTGAATTTGTCTTTAGAACAATTTCATAGGTGGAACAGGTCTTACCCATTTTAAACATATATACATATATATCATCTTTGCAGTGGTCATACATATATCCACAGTATACATGTACTGCATTTATAAAGTAATAGCAAAGACAAGAAATAGAATTGAATATGTAATCCCTCCCTCTAAAAATGTGCAATCAACTTGTCATACCTTACTCTACCTGTTTTTCATTACATCAGAGGTAAAATAGGAAATCCTCAATAAAGTCCCAATGAGAAAGTTCATGGTACAGGGAATATGCTGAATTCAGGGGTAGTTTAAGCACAGTATATTAGTATGTTTTAGATAATTTTATGGTTACAGAAGAGTATTCCATTTCATTTGAAAAATGAAGACCTGTTGCTGTTTATTTCACAATGTGAAACCAACACAGTTTCAGGATATAGTGTCTGTGACAATATTTTGTATTTACTCATTTTTATATTTTTCTGAATACAGTTTTGCCAAGAAAGAAAGTTCGTAGATGAACATCCAGTATTTGGAAATAGTAGCAGTGAAGCTAAAAGAACTAAGTGGCTGGCCAAGGTGTCAGTAACATGTACATGCTGAATGGCTAGGGATTGTGATATTCTGAATTATGACATTTAAACTACTATGTTTCTTTATTTCAATGAAATAAATTCTGTGAACAATTTGCAGGCCTGATGTTCAGCTTTGCTGTTTGGCAAATGGGCATTTAAATCCTTTAGGAAGGTAGGAGTCAGAAAATTGCTAGGAAGGTAATCAAGCTTTTAGAATTACCTTTACTTAGAATTCTCCTAAAGTTCATATTCTTAAATTTCTCTTACAACAGCTCAAATACCTGGTAGGGGAAGAAAATCTCCAGGGAAAATAGATCATTAAAAACTTTGTTATTTAAGAAACAAAATACCTCCTTCCCCGAATAGGTCAGAAGTCATGCTAGATTAGCATTTCAAAAAACAATGACTCATCAAACAAATATAGAATAATAGAACTATTAAAATGTTTAAGAGTCTGGTTAACTTCAAAGCACAAACCAGTATGGTTTAACTGGTTCTTTAAGGATTATAACTTAAAATAAGACATTAAAATAATAGGGTAGAGTTAAATGAAGTGGAAAGCCAATCTTTACGGACCAACCATTGTTTCCTGGGAAAGTAGTGTGACGATTGTAGCTTTGATAGCCTTCAAAAAGCATCAATAAACAGTCCATGTCACTTGCTTTAGTTTGTTTGGACCTACTAATTGCTCCAAAACTTCACGTGAATGATCTACAAAAGAAAACAGTGACAATATTTTGAATGTTTCCTCATTTGTAAACTGGGGGTGATTATTGCATGTCATAAGGTTATTTAAAGGATTCCATAAGATAATATATAAAGCATTGTATTCAACTAAGTAGAGCATTTAATTACTATAGCCCTCATTATTATTTGCTGCAGAGCATATATCATAATAACACTTTTAAAAAGTCATTTAATGTTTTCTCTGTAATTTTATAAGTAATTTCACCAACCAGAAAACAACAGTGGAACTTCATCACTGACATTCCTCAAGGTCCTGGTAGGAAACAGGTAACACACGGAAGGGGGGTTTAAAGAAGCACCTATTTCCAAAGGTGTGAGCAGGACTAAGGGAAGCCACAGAGCTGGTGTGGCACCTGAGGAAGCTGCAACCTGCCCAGAGGGGTTGGAGCAGGGAGCAGTAGCCAGGACGTGACAGGCTGACCTGAACTTGAACGTTTTTCCATGTGATAGAATACTTTCATAAAGCCATGATTTAATAGATAACTACTATACAAATGCACTGTAATTTAACCAGTCCTTATAACTGGAGATTTAGATGGTTTCCAATTTTTCACAATGTGGACAGCAGTAATTTTGATATGGCTTCCATCTCTTTTAGCAAAGTCAGTTTCATAATGTCTTTTAAAAAGCAAAAATATTGATCCAATTTTATTACTTTAAACTTATTCATAAATTTAACAAACCTGTTCCTTAAATACAACCTATGTCATATATACAACATATCTGTAACCTAGCCTTGCAATTCTCTAGTTTAGTGGTTCCTAGACTAACACATTTCACAAACCAATTTAAAAAAAAGTGAACCCTACATATTAATAAATCTTATTTCAAGCAAAACAAACAGATACCAATTAACATTACCATCATTATTTGAAATAAAGGACATTTTAACATCAAATTAGTAGGAATGGATATAGTGTGAGGTAGGGGTCCAACGTCATTCTTTTGCAAGTAGATATCCAGTTTTCCCAGTACCATTTATTGAAGGGTCCATTCTTTCCCCAATTAATGTAGTTAGCACCCTTGTCAAAACTCAGTTGGCTACAGATGTATGCGTTAATTTTGAACTCTTAATTCTATTCCATTGGTCTATATGTCTACCTTTATGCCAATACTATGCTGTTTTGATTACTGAGCCTTTGTAGTAAGTGCTGAAACCAGGAAGTGTGAGAACTCCAACTTTGTTCCATCTTTGCATTTTTGATTTGGCTTT
>JAQZBX010098436.1:0-11582 GCA_029593785.1 Cabassous unicinctus | reverse complement strand
GTCTTTTTCTAGCACTATTCTCCTTTCTTCTGAAGTTAACCGCACATTCAATAAGGAGTTGGAATCAGGGAGTAGTTTTTTCTCTTTTCTTTGTTGGAAGATTGTATTAGGCCTGTGACTTGCTAACATCACACCATGCCCAAAACATTCGACATATGGTATTTCAACCCATTTCCTAAGTCTTTTATAATATATTTCTAGTTGCAATATAGTATTGTGTTCAAAAGATCCCTTTGATGGGTATTCCTGGCCATGCTTTAATTTATATGTGGCCTTGCATTTTTACTCAGAAATATTCTCTTTTTAGTCATGGGTATTCATAATCAAATTGTTCCCAATGTTTTGAGATGCAATCTAGAAGATCACACTTCTCTTTCATTCTAGAACTCTGTTTATTGCCCATTGTGGCTCCTTGTCAAGACTTAGTTGAGTTACACTTTCAGTTTATTCATCAGAATTTTAGTACTCAATCAGGATACCACTGGGTGTCTCCTACACCTAGGGAATGGAGTCTTGTATAGAATTCTAACCTACAATCCCAGGCCTACCCAGCTCCAAACCTAAGCCAAAACAAAAGACCAGGTGCAGTGTAGGCACCTACAGCTTCAGTAGGAGATTTAAACCTTCACTCTAGAGAACAACTAATAATTTTGATAAGAAAATCAGTATTCACTGAGGCTACGGGGATCTCCTGGATAGCCTGTTTCCTTCCTGACTGGCTGTTTTCAGCATTATCAATGCAAGAGGCAGAGGAATCTTGATACCTGCTTTTGGAGACAAGATAATCCCTTAAACACAGAGTGGAGCTCAAGGGTGCCCCACCTCAGGGGTCAATGAGACCACCAGGCAGCAATCCTCTCAGAGGTCAAAGAGTCCCAAATTCATTGCCAAGTTCTAGGGGACCTCTCACAGACCCTCTGGGTCCATGCCAGGCCCAGAGAATTGACTACCACACTGAGTTTGGTCACTCAAGAAAGAGGTTTATTAAATTGGTGGAGGACAGGAGATTGGATGTCTCAGCTCTGCCTCCCCAACAGAAGGTAGAGTGGCATTATATTGGCTTAGGGAGAAGAGGAGTTAGGGGTTGGGTTAAGGAGACTGACAAGTGGGAGGGGCTGCATCTTGTGCTTGCTCTAGAGAATTATATGTTTAACAGGAAAGCTATATGCTTGGTGATACATCATGAGTGTATGTATTTAGATGGCATCTAAATCCCATCCAGAGGCATATAAAGTACTATTATAATGAACTAAAATTCAGTGAAGTTCATTCTACTACTAAACTGAGTCTGCACCAGGAATGGGAAAACCCCATTACTTGGTTAACTTTTATGATCAGCTACTGACCACAGCTACTCTACCTTGATTGGCTGGTTTCTAAATAGGGCAATTTTAAGCTTCGGAGAAAAACAAGTGTGGTATTGCTAAGGAAACAGGGCAGAGGGATGGGCCATTAGGAATATAAAGGAAATTCATCGGCAGCTTCATTATGGGACAATCATCTGGATGGACAGGAAAATAAGGAATGAAGTTGCCCCTCAGATGCTCTGAATCATCGTGTCTGCCTGGTGCATCATAAACCAGGACAGTCTTGGATAGGCAGAGGATCATGGGTTACAGGCAGAGCTCTTTCCATGTTCAAACCCATTCTCTGTGTTCCATGCAGCCACCCTGGTTCCTGAGAGGGCCAAGCCTCCACTTACACTGACATCTTCCTCCTCTGGTTGGTAAACCCCCTGCCCCACTGGTCACATATGTCATGCCTTCATGGTCTAGGCTTATGGAGTCTTTGGATCTGAAGTTAAGTGTAATACCCCAACAAATCTGCTATCTGCCTAATCTCCATGGGGCTTCATGTCCAACATCCTCAGGTGTTAATTGTTGGATTTACCAAAGCACAAGAAAAGAAAAAATATTTCATGTAGATACAGAAAAAGTCCTTCAGGCAACTTCTACCCCTACCCCTGTTCTGTTCTCACAAAATGATGGTCCTTTTTGAGTTTGACCTATCTCTGCCATGATTGCCTTCCCTTTGAATGGGATCCCGGGTAAATCAAGACATGCATCTTATAGGGAATTTAGATCAGCACTTTTGAGCACCTGTTTTTGCAGACTCTGTGAACGTCTATCTCAACAGACAGTATTAAGAAAAAGAAAGACAACATTTATCCAGAGGTACAAAGAATAGGAGAGTCTGAGAAGCTACTTAGAGCCTTTTGGCAACTATAGATGAAAATCTAGATTAAAGTATGCTTTTCTCTTCAAAATTCAAATGATACATTTGGCATGAGAAAAGACATTTACCAATAATCAATTAACATTGAAAAATTCATTTCTCTGTCATTAGATTGAGAACTTCACAGTAGGAGGTATAGAATCGTATAATTACTGCTTTATCCTCAGCACTGTATTTTTTCATTGGTTTCTAATAAATGTGATATGAATATATTTAAACTGAGAATGATCAAATCAATTATTTATTCTTTATATGCCTTTGGCACAAAGCAGTCTTCCATCACTGCTCATTTATTTTATTATTTTTTTTTAAGATTTATTTGTTTTATTTATTTATCCCCCCCTTGCTGCCTGCGCTGCTGTGTCCATTCGCTGCGCGTCTTCTCTGTGTCTGCTTATCTCCCCCTTGCCCTGAGGTCCTGCCGCATCAGTCCACGGCCCCGCCCGAGCCGGCCTGCCCTCACAAGGAGGCACCGGGAAGCGAACCCGGGGCCTCTCATATGGTAAACGGGTGCCCCATCCATTGCGCCACATCCGTTTCCTGCCTTGAGGTTGCTGCATCAGCCCACCGCACCGCTCAGGCCGGCGTGCCCTCACAAGGAGGCCTCGGGACGTGAACCCGGGCCTCCCATATGGTAAACGGGGGCTCTATACACTGAGCCACACCCGCTTCCCCACCACTGCTCATTTATATTCCCACCCAAATTTCTTTGGAAATTTGAATCTTCATGTATTACTTAGCATTTAGAATCACATAAATTTTGCATCAGTGTCCACATAAATACTATTATAAATTAAAGAATCCTTAATCCAACATCTAAAGCTGCACTGCTACATATTTCTCCCACCATGCTATTTCTCCAAGGGATAAATTGAGGTAAAAAATGGAAGGCAATCATAAATCCACCTGTGATAATGTTGTCTACCAGCAGATCTCAGATTGGTGGCTGCTAGGCAAAATCTGTAGGAAGCAATGCACCTTCCAGGACCAGTAAGGAAGTGTATGTGAGGGATGTTTCCTTCCCAGACAGTCATTTATAGTGATCAAACCTCATGTGATTGGACACTGTTTAACCAAATCAAGTGGATCCAATCACCTTTGGGCTTTTTTGTTGTTGTTTTTTTTGCCTTTTCCAATCTTTTACAAACTTTCAGTTGCAAACTGTGTGTATTTTAGCAATATATATTTTATGCAAGTTCACAAAATATGTGCATATGACAATATACTGTCTATCTTTCTGCACCTTGCTTTTTGACTCAATTCCTTGAAAGACTCCACTTGGACACATATACTGTAGCCTAGTTCATTCCATTTCACTGCTGTTTACTACTGATTTGTATTATATGTGGATTACTTTTTTAATCTCTTCTCCTTTTGGTTGACATTTGTGCTCTTTCCAGCATTTCCTTTCCATTAGTTACAATGTTGTGGATATTTTGGGGGACATACACTTATTGATATGAAGAGAATATGAAGAATGGAAGACCAATATCATTACTTTGAAATATTTTCAAATGTCATCCAAATGACCATTATGATCTCCAAGTGTTTAGTCAAGAGCACCCCCACTGACCCTGGAGAAGAGTTTCCATTTTCACATATTGTAGCCCTACTGGGTAGAGCTTGATTTAAGGAATTTTAGATATGTGAAACTGTATTGGATATTTACATTTCATTTATTGTTTATGATGCAGTTTATAAAATTATTTAGCACATGATTTTACTAATCTTTGAATTGTCTGGCCAACTTCCTTTTTTCTATATTTGTTGGTCATTTTATTTTTGGTTTTGCACTGGTAGATATTTTATTTTCTAACTCTTCTGGATACTATTATCTTCTAGGTGATACCATTGTCAATATATTTTCCCATTCTGTAACTGTCAGATAGGCCTTACTGATTTTTAATTGTGTTGGGGGTTTCACATTAATTTATAAAATTTAAGCTGGTGTGAGTTTGGTAGGAGTGCTCTTTGATCATCTCATTTACTCATGTAGCAACTATGCCCTGAGCACTCACCCAGTGCCAGTTGTTCACTTAGGCCCTGGGTCCAGTGGTGACAATGATCAATTTTCTCCTTGTCTTCCAGGAGCTCAGAGTATGCAGGTAGAATTGGAAGAAAGTAGCAAACATACACACATGAAAAAGAAGAGCAGGGTGCTGCAAGTGTGGGTTGCTGGAAGACACTAGGTGGGTGGGCCTGAAAGGAGTCACTGGGGTGGCATTTATGCTGCAACCAGAATGAGTAACAAGAACCAGCCCTACACAAGGCCGTGAACAGCATGCCAGGAGAAGGCACAAATTCAGACTCTGAGGCTGAAGTGAGTTTGGCCTGAGAGGAGGTTAAAAAGGAGGCCAGTGTAGGTGGAGGGAACTTGTGAGGAGAGGTGGGGAGGGAGGGAGGAGGGTAGGGACAGATCTTGGGTCTTGGTAGATTATATTAGTTGTCTGTTAGTATGTGGCAATACTACCACTAAATTTATTGGCTTATAACAACAAATGTTTGTTATTACACTGTTTCTGTGAACAAAGAATTCAAGCAAGGCTAAGCTGTGGGATTTTGCTCCAATATCTCACCTAGACTGAGGAGTAGTCCCAACTGAGGTTTGACTTGGGAAGGATATGCTTCCAAAGTCACTCATATGTTATTGGCAGTTTGGACTGAAGGCTTGAATTCCATTCTGTCTTTTATCAGGACCCTTCCTCAGTTTCTTTCAACATGGACCTCTGAACATCATAGCCTGTTTCCCCAGAGTGATATATATGAGAAAGGTAGAGAATGTAGATAGATAGATAGATAGATATAGAGAGATAGCAAAAAACAGATTTAGCAAGACAGAAATCACAGGTGTTTAGTTTACCAATCTTGGAAATGACATATCATCACTTTGATCATATTCTATAGATAAGAAGAGAGTCACAAATTCCAAGAGAAAGAGATTAAACAAGAACATGTATTCCAGGAGGCAGAGATCCTTGGAAGCTATTTGGAGGCTTTCCACAACATAAACTAAAATAAGGCAGTTAATCTGACTCTAAATATAATGGGTAGCTATTAAAGGGTTTTGATTCAGATGGCAATATCTGATTTTCATTGAATTTCAAGGTCATTATGTTGGGGACTGGGAAATGAAACCAAGAAGATAAATGGTTTTTCCATAATCACATCATCAAGAAACATCCCTGTTTTGAGTTGAAATCCCTGCTGTTTCCCATTCCTTCATGTAATTCTTCCATCAATAAAGTTCATGTATTAGTGATCTGTCACATTAGCTCATGAGTTTTATACATATTATTCCATATACATCTGCTAAAGTCCCTGAGTGTGGAAGCTAGAATTATCCTTATCATTCTGGTGAGGAGACTTGGGAGGCCCAAAAAGCACAATGACTTGTCCAGGATCACAGATATGGCAGGAAAAGGAGAAAGGTCTGAAGCCAGCCCTATCTCCTCAATGCTGGTATCCTGAAATTCTCAGGTCTTTTTCAGGCACTGCAGGGAGGACTGTGTTTGCATGACTGTAGAGAGGAGGCTGAAGAGGCATCAGGTTTAGGAGAGGTTTTGTCCAAGGAAGTAGGACAGGTAAAGTCATCCCAAGAAGTAATCACATTCCTTGGAGATATAAACCAGCAGAACTTGGAACCCTGTTAACCAGGCACCCACATTCTAGAGACAACCCCCAACCTAACTCACTTGAGCATAGATGCTTGGGAGAACAAGGTGTTTTCTTATTGTTTCCCAACATCTCAGGCTCTCTTCTCAGGAAAACTGGAAGGGAGAGCTTTTTTCAAAGCTGCAGGAATGGAATTCAGTCAACTCCCACCACAGAAGAATCTTGCTATTTACCAAGAGAACCCAAACAAATGTAGGTATCATAAGGCAGTGAAATGAAGGCTGGGCAAATATTCTGATCCTTCCTGGGCAGCCCCACAGCACTTCCTAAACCCATTGTGCTTGAGTTAGGGAGGGATGATCTATTGGAAGGGGCATAAGAGTGGACAGACCTTTGGCAGGAGCTGGTTTTCTAGGATGTTGGAAGCCTAGTTGGCTCATGTTCACAGCCTGCTCAAAGCTGTCAGGGTGGGAAAAAGAGTGCTGGTTTGGTGATCATCTGCCCAGACATTAATCTGAAGACTTGGAGTCATCATCTCATGTCTTTTCCTCATGGGCTGGAGGTCAGTACAGTGTTCTGTTTCTAATCTGGGTAGAAGAACCCTATATGGAGTCATCCCTGTGGTGACAGTCAGGCAGGGCCTTGATAAACAACTGATAAGGGAAGTGGTTTTGGGTCAGGTAGGAGGGCTCCTCTCTTTACTGAGCAGTGGGGAATGTGAGTGGGGGGCTCTGACTGAGGAAGGGCAAGGCTGAATCTTTTGTTCCACACATCTGATGGTTTCCACCAGAAGGCTGATCTAGGGGCTTCCTCCTATAAGGGAAAAAGTGTCAGAGCTGTGGATGGTGCTCAGGGCACTCTGGGGAGAAAAGGGAGGCTGAGATCTCAGAGACAGCCTTTGAGAGAATCCTTCACCACTACCACCACTTCTAGGTCATTCTTGCCCCATCCCTGCTTGACCCCACACCACAATTGATGGTCAAGACAATGAGGTTTGGTGAGAAACTGGTTCAGAAGTCTTCCTGGAAACTTAGCCATGGATGCACAGTTGCCTGTGGGTGTGGACTAGGCTATACCTCTGCCCATCAGGAGAATAGTGTTAGTGGGAAGAAGAGTCCCACCTGTCACCTGCAGAGAATAAGGCAGTACATTGCACTCAAGCTAGAGGTTAAGGTGCACTGAGGGCCCAGGGAGGTCTGGGGCAGGAAAATGGATTCTGTTTTTCTCCCTCATCCTCTGGATACTTATGGAGCATCTACCATGTGCCAGTGCAGTGCATAGTGGAGACAGGCCAACAGAACTCCTAGAATGTAGGTTTGAAGGAGTTTTCACAGGGCATAGCATCATCCTCTAAAATGTGGGTATGTTTACATTTTGTATTGTTTATATTTTCAATTATTAAATGTACAAAATAAAGTTAAAAATAATAATGAAAAATGAAAAATATGGGTTTCTGTAAAAATAGCATTAACAAGGACCATTTCTTTCTCTTTTTTTTTTTTGCATTTAAAGGCAGATTTTAATAGATTTATAAAAATCATATATACAAAACATGTTAAACTAATCACCACAGCTATAAAATACTTTCACAAGGACCATTTCTTGACCTAGAAAAGTGGCTTCCTCTTTACAGCTTTGAAGGAAGAGGGAATATGTTCTTCTGGTGCAGAGGTTCCTATGACCACCAGTTAGGAAATTGTAGCTTTCAAGAGGAACTCTGGAATTGCATTAGCAGTAAGTGGGGAAGGGTGAATGGAGGAATGTGAAAATATCAAAACTTATAATGTGCAAAGAAAAAGGCCAGAGGAAGATTATTAGCAAATGGCCTAAGGGCAGGAAGTACTGTGCATAATCAATCCCATTCTAGGGGTCCCATGATACATCCTTTCTCTTAGATTTGCATCCTTCTTGGATCTTGGTCTCTACCTCAGAATTCCTTTTCCTGCTACATTCATTCTGGTGGAAGATTTGTGATGCAGCTTCCAAAGGCACAACTGACCTTCTTTCATAAGCTTTACTCCTACCTGTGAACTGGGATTTTTAGCATTCCTGCAATTACTTGCACAATTTGTTTTAACCCAGAAATTCCCCAGAAGGCTGCCAAGCTCTCTGCCAGGTCCTTGGAAGACACTCCCCTCTGAATGGGCCCTGATGATTCATGGAGAGCTCTGGTGTCTAGATCAGTGTCCTTATACCTTGCCATGGGAGGAGAACTCACTCTTTTCCTCACTGGCCAAGGTGATGTGTCTGTGGAGTTCACCAGTTTATACTCTCAGTCATGTTGTTACTGACATATTTTAAAAGAGATGCCAGGCCCGAAGCCCTTAAAACTCATAGCCCCTGGGATGGTGATAGTGTTGCACTGTGGTTATGCCCAAAAGATAGGAACCTAAATGCTGGAAAGAGTTGAAATATGTGACATGTCAGTGGTGGGGGAAGGAGGTGGTCACTAAGACTGATGATCCACCAGCACACAGGGCACAGCATTACCAATTAAACACTGCAGTCCTTCTAATCCAGGTGGTTGATTTCCTGCTCTGAGCTCACCTGAGGGCTTTTTCTGGGCTTCCTCAAGATCTGGAACTAAAGGTTCTACCCCTGGTCCTATCCTGAGCCTCCAGGGCCCTTACTCAGATTCCAAGATCTACCTTTTTAAGGATTTTGAATATAATCCCTTGACTTCATCTAAAATGGGGAGGTCCATATCAATTGTGGGGTGATTCTAAGTTTTCAGTTGTGGACATTTCTCAGTTATCCCCCATTTCTCCAGGGCTCTATGTGTCACCCAGATACCCATGGTGGCCTCTTCAGGACAGATGAGGGACAGAGCACAAACCCTGGTTCACAACAGCCCAGTCCATTGGTGACATGGCACAGCCATCCACAGACATGATTTGTTAAATGAATCAAAGGTACAGCTGTGCTTTCCCCTCAAAGACAGAAGTGCCAGGTCCCAAAGATAGTCTAGGACATGGAGGAAGTCACTGATATCTGAGGAGATTCACCTACACAGCTGGGAGGCTCCTGAGAACAGAGACATCATGTAGATACATGTACTAAATCTAGTGCAATCTGATATGGCAGAGGATGATTTTTGCTGCATCTTTGGGCTCCCAAAGGGTGTAGTGAGAGTCACCCAGCAGAGGTCCACATTTTGGGGAGAGTCCATCTCAGTCTCTGACAGGGAATCCTTTTACACTGAGACTCCTGGACTAAGCAGAAAGCCCAGCCAGCCAAGGTAGTAACACACCAGCCCAGGGTGACCCTGCTCAGGTTCTGCTGGGTGAGACAGGAGGACTCCATTGGACTTGATTCCCCATGGGAAGGGGTTATGACCATTACTGGCAGAAAGTGGGTGTTCCAGCAGTCACTGTTGGGCCAAGGGATGGGAGTGAGTGAGGTGGCTTAAGTTCTCCTGGGGCTGCACTACCTCAGGAAAAGCTGCCCTCCAACAGCTCTAGGTCTCAGGTTTCTTGCTGTGGGCAGTGTGGCCCCTTCTGCCTGGCTTCTTTATGAGGGTCAGTGATTCAGTGGTTTTTTTAGTGTTCCATTCTGACAGAACCCTCCCCTACTGGTTCAGGAGTAAGAAGTCAGCAAAGGCATGGGTGACCTACAAGGTTTTGAAAATGCTCACTCCCATCTGCTTATTGAGTACACACAGATATCTATGAGGAGACCTAAGAACAGGAGGCCCTTTCTGCCTCTCCACCTTTGAGTGATGGCCACTGGATCACCTTGTCACATGGGCCTCACAATCAAAACTTTCATCAAATCAACCTGAACATTCACTGGAGACTTTTTGGGGAAGGTTGAGCTCCTTGTCAGCTTCTGTGTCCACTGAGGGCCTGACCAGCAAGGCCACTCCTCCAGTGCTGTTGAGAAGTTCTAGATGATTTGGAATATCACAATCATGCTGAGTGAATCTAAGGAGTCCCTCCCTCATCACATGTGCTTTTCCATTGAGACATATCTTTATAGCTATCCAGAAATTACCATTTATACATTTTAATGAGAGAAAACTTGGAACTCAACTTTGATTTAATTCTGTGCATGCACAAGACAAAGTAAGTATTTAATGTTCCTAAACTGGATATTAATTTACTTAATTTCAAATACTTGATTTCTCTAACTTGAGGGTAAAGATTGTGTTAAAGAAGGCATACTCTTATTAGATGTATCTTCACTGTCATCTGAATTAATCAGGGTATGTTTTCTAGGTTACAGGACTAATGACATTATCAACTACATAAAGAGAGTCCCCCAAGAAAACAGCCCTTTTTTCTAAAGCAAGAAAGGTACTTTGAGCACTGGAATGTGGTGAAACCATGATCAATAACTCTTCATTTCCTTGCATTTTTGGCCTGTTTGTGTTGTCAATATGGAAGAAAATTTTAACAACTAGGAAGCAGTCTTTATTTTTTTTGTAAATGATTTTGTTAATCAGAATATAATTGTTGGATTTGAATACAGGCATTTATGCCCAGGCTGTCTGAGGTTAGGTTAGGTTACTGTGGATTCATAATTCATTAGTACTTATCAAAGGGAAACTTGTCTAAAATCATTAAGGGTGTAGTTTTATGCAATTATGCCAGTAGGAAAGACAAAGAAACAAATAAATGTATAATGATAAATTACATGTGTGACCTAAAAAGAAGGAACTCTGTATTTAGATCTGGATCAACATCTTAGGTTCTGTGTCCATGTAGTCAAGGACAAGGCAGATAATTGGAGTCACTCTTACTGAAGACAGATGTTGTAAATACTCAGAAGGACATGAGAAATGTTGTCAGTATGATTCTGTTGAGATGACTTTCTGTGGATTATACTGGAAAATAAACATCAGGTGAGATAGAAGCTGATATTTGGATACTGAATTCAATTCTATGAAGCTTTCTGCATGGTAGGAGAACTTGCAAAGGGGATGTAATTGTGTAAACAAAGCATATTAAGAGGAGATTTTGACAATGGTGTGGAGATGCTCTGATAATCAAAATGATAGGTGGTATTGCAGGTAAAACCTAGGTGTAAGCCTTAAGAAATCTGAACTGGGGAGACAGACAGAGTTGTTGGGGTTTAGTGTGAAAATTTATTGGAAGTCTCATGAGTTTAGATATATAAGGAATCATGCTATTGTTATGATAAAGCCTGGTTGTGTTTTTCTAGTCATGTAATTTTTAACATTACTAAAGATTTCTGAACCTTTACTTTGTTAAATAGGTAAATAGCCTTAATCAGCAGGTTACTGTGAGGATTAAATAACCAAATATGTAAATATCCAAAAATACTTAAGACAACCATTGTTTTTCTGGGCTCAGGTACAAATGGGTAAGTTAATCTGACTTCTATTTCTGACAAATGTCATCATTTGTCCATGAAATGCATGTACTTATTGACAGTATTGTAGGGGAGAATTTGCAGTATAGATGACCCTTGACATTTATAAATTATGAAATGCAAGGATGTTACAGTTGAGGATGATTAATATAGGATAAGATTTCAGCTGCCAATTTACTCAAATATCATATTCTGAAAATTGATTTTTCTCCCATATTCTTCATTCTACATTATTTGGCACTCCTAATCTCTGGAGATTGTGAGACATTATAACCCATGTACTTCTACTATTTTCTGACACAGAGGATTTTCAGGATTAGATTTGCATGATGGGAGCCATTGATCTCTTAAAATGAAAAAAGTCCTGGAATTGATCAACCCCATAATGAACTACATTTTTT
>JAQZBX010098435.1:0-11573 GCA_029593785.1 Cabassous unicinctus | reverse complement strand
CTCATGGTAATCAAGTGACCTGTGGATTTGTAACTCAATTCCGACTCATGTTCCACCCAGTTGATTTACAGATCCACCCTGTAGCTGATCCCCATTTCTTATAACACTGGAGATAGAGATACTTGGAATAGATGTTTTTGACAAAAACAAAAAAATCCCAAACAGTTTCTTAGACCCATAGAATGAGGACTATGATGGTGGGAAGGGCTAAATAGAAGTCCCAAGAACATCCCTTCTTGCCAATATAGTAAACCAGAAGCAGTGCTTCATCTCTGTAGGAAGTGCAGAGATTAATGCCACCATAAAGGAAGTTACAGAAGCAAGGTAATGATTCCTCTTATAACATCATTTAGTTCACCAGTTTTTGTTTGTTTGTTAAAAAAAGGCAGACTGCCACATGCAGCACCTCATTTGGATGTGTCTGGATTCTTGGAAGCTTTACCACCCCACGCTCTCCTACAAATGTACCTTGAGAGCCCGTTTGAAGGCTCCAGCAGGGGAGCATAGCCACTCCTATACCCTTGACCAAAGAACGGTCCTCCTCCAGTGGGAAGGTCATCATCCTCCATTGAACGCACAGCCTTGTGAGGGATGCACATGGAGCGGCAATGGAGGAAAGGGACACCCGCCCAGGCAGCCAGATCATCCAAACCAACCCTGGTGATCAATGGGGTGACAGATGTCCCAGCCAGATCATCCTCACATCCAAGATCTCCAGTTTGATTTGTGTAGATGTATTATGGATCCAACAGTATTACTGTGGACTATCATCAGCTTAATCAGTGACCCCTCTTCCAGTAGCTTTCACAGAAAATATTACCTGTCCTGGAATAAGCCAGCATTGACACTGATTCTTGGTTTCCAGCTATTGACATTTTTTTTCTCCGTATAAATTTTAAGGACCATCAAAAGCAAATAGCTTTTTCCAATTTTGTCTTGTGATAAACCTTCACAATGTTACCTCAGGGGCACAGTGGTTCTCCTGTTCATTTTCATAATATGGGTTCATGCCCATGAAATCAACAGGTCTTGTCATATTCCTGATCACCCAGAAGCAGCTGTGCTAATCAAAAGGTGGGATGACTTATTAAAGATTCGGTTATAGTATGAACCCATTGCTCCACTTCCCTTCAGTGAAATGTTTCTTGACCCAATGCAATACTATGTAAAAGCCATGATTGTGGGATAGGCATTCTGTGAATCCATGGATAGTGACACTGAAAGAATGGATAGTGAAAAAAGGAAACCTTAGATATTAATCATGGTCTTGGGACCAAACATAGAAATGAGTACTAGTAACACTGCATATTTTCTCTATGCTTATAACATGCAGGTGTTAATTTGAACAAATTAATCATTTTCATCTTTTCCCTCTTATTTCAATTAACATACAAAAATATATATACATATACACATATATATAGACAAATATAACAAATATTAATATATACATACAAGAATGAAAGTTAACTTTACAACTTAGTCTTTATGTATCAGACTATTTAGTGAAAACATGACTGTATTTGAGGAGTAATTAATATTGTTGACAATAGAAACAATGACTCTTGGGAATACACGTCTTCTCATTCTGGGGAAGACAGAGAACTTCTATGCTTGTAAGAAAGATAGGTGTATCTTGCTTTGTAAAAATATGTAGTAATATCGCTGTTTTAAGGAAGGTTAAATGCATGCACAGTGGTGCATATGGAAGCTGAGCATCCAAAATGGTGGGCTGTTATCAGTTCATACACTTTTCAATATAAGCTCTCTGATAAACAATATAATTTCTTTAAGCATTTGTTCCTTAATGTGAACATGATATTAAGGTTTCTCACCAGAGGGCACTAGAAGGACATTGCTAGCAGGAAGAGGCTTCCTGCAATCATTGTTTCAGGCCAGGGAGGATGGAGCTTTGAGTGTGAGAATTTCTAATATCTTTTGTCACAGCCATAGGCTCAGAGCACCATCTTTCTTACCTATCAACCTTGGCATCATCACCTTTCCATAGCCCTATAAACATGGAAAAAGTGCCCTGTGTGACTCCCTTGCCAAACTACTGTGCAACATGTATGCAACTTATTTATTAAGGAAGTAGCTCCTTTTGTAAGCCCTTCCCACCTTGGTCAGTCCTCAAACTGAGTGACTTGCATGCTCTGAAGGCCTTCTGCCTTCACAGGTTACTAGACTCACACTGCAAACCTGAACCACTGATTGCTGACTCCATGCTTCCCACCTGCACTTTAGAGAGTGGCATATTGTTTTTCCAGCAACTACATACCAAATATAGTGTGACAAAATTAGTGAGCTTTACTGCTGCCTAATCAGACCTTACCCACTGAAGAATAAAACCCTTCCAAATTTGTCTTTCTTGCGTATTCTCCCTCAGCCCAAGGTCTAGTGATGTCTAGTACCATATAGTGTTCCCTTATAACTTAGAGTTACTTTTTTATTATAGTTAGCACTACATTATATTAAATGTCACCTTTTTAAAAAATGTGTGGTTTATGTTTACTAATGGGGCCAGATGCTACAGGAATTTTTTCTATACCCATTCTTAGCATAGCATAACATGGCTAGTTATACCTTGAAAATTCTAGAGCTAAAGTGTCATACAACAACAGAAAAGGATACTCTTTGTGTGTATATGTGTCAGAATGTTTAAGGTAGAGATCTGCAGTATAATCACAAAATCTATAGAAAGAATTGGTTTTCTCTTCAATTAATATAATGCCTAATTTTCTAAAATGTATAGAAAAATATAGGTATTTTCCCTATTATATGAATTGCTTTTTTATTTTGTTGCTTGTGAATTAAATTGATGGAATTATTTATGGCTTCTGTATCAAGTGGTTAACTGACAGAAAGAAAATACTAGGCATTGTCATGATTAGGGTTTTAAGTCATAATATTTCTAATAGGCTTGAAGGTTCACTTATAAAATAGCATTTAGAATCTTTAAGCCTGATACTGAAATTTGGTGAGTATGAAGATATTCACAATATTAGGAGCTGGAATTTCAAGGAATCTGGGAAAACTGGAGATTCTAGAATATATTAAGGGGGAGCAACTTGAACACAAGTCTCAGCATTTATTAATGCACTCTGCTGTGTAGCAATCTATTCTAACCATTGTAGTGAACACAGAAAAAAACAGGGATATTGAGGGAAAAGATAAAACAATAAAGAGAGCTTGTTCTTCACAGTATTGAGAATGACTATTTTTGCATATAATAATCTGTTGAAAAATTTTAAATGTTCTCTGTGTTTTAAGAAATATCAATACACATGTGATATACTCCATGCCCATAATAGAGATGTTCTCCATTGATGACAAGACCAAAATTATTATTTATCTTGACCAAGGTGGTGGTCTTACTCCTAAAGAACCCCTTACAGCCCTCTTCTCCCCACCCTGATTACCATGAAACTAATCTTGCAGCTGTTGGACTGCAGAGAACAATAACTCAAATTACAAGGGATAAAAAATGGAAAAAAGATAACCTCAGATAATAGCTATTCCAAGTAATCAACATTGCCCATGACTTGCCCCTCCCTTCTTTTGACACTTGGTCTACTGGTAATTTTCCATTGCCTTTACCCTAATTAAAAACTCATCCATCCCTCTGCTTTCCTTGGAAATGATTTCTACTCTATCTAGTTGATAATTGTAGCTATAAATAAATCAGTTCTTGACTGTTTAATGTCAGGTGAAGTCTTTCTTTGACAGACAAGGATAAAATGGAAGAAAAAATTAAATTATTAGTGATATGGCTGTATAGAGAAGTGGTCATTCATTTTGGAAATTGTAAAAGGCCCTCCTAGAGTATTTAAAATTGTTCTGTATCCTGGGGATTTGGTCTGACTGGAATCAAAGGCAGGAGTCTGAATATTGTTTGCCATGGTCAGTATAAATTTAAATTATTTCTATGTGTACCTTTCATTACAGTAATTTCAATTGATTTGTAATGTTACTATTTTATATAAATTTACTCATGTATAACTTTGGGGTAAAATAGTTTAATTTCGACAAGAAGAAATCTTTGTATTATTAAAAACAGCCAGCAGTTGATCTGAATTAAATTTCTTCATTTAATATTATCATATATACTGTAAGTGAATACAGATACTTGCATTAATTAAAAGTACATTATGCTTAGATATATTTCCTATAAAAATCCTCTTCTTAATTTGGTCAAGTGAGTTTTAGTTACCTGTTAAGTTCTGTCTATCAATATTCTTGGTAAGGTTAAATTTACAATTATGTAGCTCTATTAGGAAAATAATTAGGATGCTTGACTATTTCCCAATCTTAATCTTCCTTAACCTACATATATATCAAGGAAAAATATCATTTATTTTACATATTTGATAGAGTACAAATAACATTTTCTTAAATTATTACATTGAGCTACTGTGGAAATATCTATTGAGTCACTTATTTCCAATATCTTCTATATGATCATTTTTATAATATCTACAAAATCCTGAAATATACTATGCAATTTTATGCTAGTTCCATAAAATTTTCTCCTATTCATTGAGAAGTATTAAACCTTTTTCCAATTGTAGGAAAATTTGATCCTCTTGAGGTTCAATAATACCAAAGCACAACTGAAATTAAATTTCTTTATTGGTGGGAATGCAAGTGCAAGAGATTATAAAAATTTTACCCTTACTATGTAATATTTTTCTTAGAGACAAAGACAATTTTAACTATCTCACAAATTGAAATAAAAGCCATAGATTCATAAATAAAATGCATAATTGTCAATGCCTAAGATATGGACACTTGTAAATTTTAGGCACTTTAAGGCTGTTTTGAACTGAATAATGAGACTATTTCATTATTGAATCAGTGTATGGTTCTTAGATGAGTTTAGACAACTTGGAATGCAGTTGACATGTGCATTTCATAATAAAATTTAAATTTTTCTGAAGGAAGAAATTATAAATTATAATTGAGAAAACATAATTACACCGATGTTCTACCACAATTTTCTCAGAACCTTGAAGAACAAAAATGCCAGGATACACTACTGGTAAATGAAGGAAAGCCCAGTGTAGCAACTCTAATTATAAAATGAGTTCAAAGTAATTCCATAAAATATTGGTTTTATAAATTGGGAAAATATCTGTTTTGGCTGACAAGCTATACACCACAAAATGCCTGATACATATATTAAAACAATAATGTCCCTACTCAAAAAATGCATTGTATTATATCATAAATGAATATAACAGAATAATAATTATTTGAAATAAATGTGTGTGAAAATAGAAGATTATTTAGTTTTTCATAAAAATATTATTCCTAACATTTATACTCAATGGGTGCTAAATTTAAGAGTAAATAGAAAAAGAGTGGCTTTGGAGAATTTAGACTGCAAAATAAGAAATTAGGCAACTCACTTCCCAGACTTTCCTTTCTCTAATACCTTCTTGAAAGATCGGGCCACTTTGTTGTTGGGGAAACTGTAGAGGAGTGGATTCAGCATGGGCGTGAAGAAGTGCAGAAGATAGGCACCATTTTGAATGACGTGATTATAGGAAGCAAAGATGAATGCTACAGGTAAAACCATCGTTAATATACAGCAGATGAAAAGAACTTTTTCAAATGTTGATGTGTTGTTGTAAAAAAGGAAAATCACAAGAAAAGTGGAGAATTACCCAGGATCCACAATAGGAGAAGGAAAATGTAGCTATAGCATCAATGAAACCATCAGTAGAGCCCAAGATCCAGGAAGAGGTAGCAATAAGTCCCAGTCTTATGGGTCTCATAAGATTGGGGTAGCTTAGTGGGTGGCAAATGGCAACATAGCAGTCATAAGCCATGACAGCCAACAAGAAACATTCAGAGCCAAGTAGTGATGCATAGAAGAAAATTTGTATGGCACAGCCTGCAACAGTAATTGAATTACTGTCAGACAAGTAGTTGAAGGCCATCTTGGGTACTGTAGTAGAGATAAGCATGAGGTCCATGAGTGACAGTTGGCTGAGGAGGAATTAAATAGGGGTGTGGATTTGGGTGTCCAGGTAGATGAGAAGAACCATGGCAGTGTTTCCCTTGAAGGCCACAGTGAAGATGCCCAAGACCAGAGAGAAGAGGAAGGTGTGGATGGGGCTGTGATCAAAGATTCCCAACAGGATGAAGTCAGAGCTGAAGGTCTGATTCTCCCATGCCATGATGTATGTGCTCTTTATCTAGCACCACAAAAACGGATAGCAGTCCATTGATTTAGCAAATATTTACCCAATGCTGCAAGATTCTGGAAAATTCTGCAGGGCAATGATAAACATGGTATGATATGATTAGGAAACTCTCAGAGAAAGAACAATAAAATCCAAGTGAAAAGTATTTCTCACTTATGAAATTGTTGAACTTTTGTAATTTCAATTTCTGGCCATTCTTTTTCTTCTTTGACTGAATATCAGAGCTTCCTTAAAAGATAAGTTGATATAGAATTTCAACCTGAATCAACATGTGGCAGGAATACTCCCAGAGACTGACCATGTGTACTTATTATCATGATTTTAGGCAGTTTTATTACCAGTGTTAATAACATCTCTGTTGTCCTACTAATACTATCATAGTTTAGAGTATTTTGTTTATTATTTGTAGTAAATGTCCTATGCTCTAATTATTTGCTGAGAAAATATTCCCTCAAATTTCTGAATAAAATATTTTATCTGTTGCTGCTATACCCAAATATTTACTATAAGGTAAAGAACACATGAAAATAGAAATTCAGGAAAGCCTAAAGTCAGGTCATTCAACTAATTCTATTGAACTCCATCTGCATGTCAGGGATTAGGGTTAGAACAGTGATCAGATGAGGTAACGCTCCTGCAAAGTCAAATAGTGACCAATTTAGCACTGCATGTCATAAGAGGGTAAATGATATGGGGAAAAGTAAGGCAGAGAGGAGTTTGTAGACTGATGAAGAGAGGTCAGTTGTGAACAGAGTAGTCAGGGAAGATGTCACTATTCTGGTGACATTTGCCAAAATCATGGAGGAAGTGAAAAAGAGGGCACATCACAGAAAATATCATTCCACACATAGATATTGTCAAAGTGCAGTATAATAAATGTAATATTCATGCAAAAAATTAAAAAATTTGTACATGATTTGAGGAAAAGAGATTTTTCTAATTTAGAAATAAGTTTGTTTTTTATTGCAGCATCTAAAGCTTAGTGTACTAGAAAATTTATATGCATGATTAAATTTAATATACAGTGAGTTTATACTCTATTAATAGTCAGCAATAATGATTTCATAAAGAGAAAAAACAGGTCATAGAACAATTAGGCTGTAATGCTCTTTTACTCGTTTTTTCATATATCATATTTTTTGTGAGGTGTAAGATTTGGAAAAAAACCAAGTAAGTGTGGAAAAAGAGTTAGGAGAAATCTGCAAAGGAAGGGACCTTGATTTCAGTCTCATGAATTTGAATTGCATTTTAACAATGAGAAGATAGTAATAGGAACATTTTTATAAATTTTAATTATTTATATAATTGGTAAATAATATTGTGGGTAAGAAAGTGAAAATTTCAAAAGTGTTTTTAAATTTCAATTCAAGAAAGACCATGATTTAGTAATCCAAATCAACTAAAAGGCAGCTTTGAAGATGTAAGATGATAGACAAAGAATCCCTTTCCATGTATCTCATCAGCTAAGGAAATCAATCTCCAAAATCAAAAGAATTACATTTTGTCAATCAGCATAATGTGATAAGAAGTCCCAAACTTTCCTCCTTTTTTGGTAGGGAGAAAATGTTTTTACACAAATGGCTTAAACAAAAGCGAAATGGCAACCAAAAGAAAACCTTTTAATAATCTAGGGACTGAATAGCATAGTGAAACCAGAGGCAGATGAGATTTGTGATTAATAGTACAAATACAAGAATGTCCTTCTATGAACGAGAAAATATATGCATCACTATTGTAAGAATATGGAGAAGCATTGGAAAATACAATTAATGTAACGTATGGACTATAGTCAACAGTAATTCTGAAATATTCATGCATCAATTCCAAAGATGTACAGTGTTAATAGTAGGAGGGTGTGGAAGAAATATACCTAATGTGTGCTATAGACCATAATTTGTGGTAATAGTCTGATGATATTATTTCATAATTCATAACAAATGTTCCCCAAAAAGGTAGTGTTTTTGTGGAGGGGTTTTGTCTGAGAATTCCACACACGTGCACATAATTGTTTTGTAAGTTCCAAAGCTCTCTTTACAATATATTAAAATATATATAGGGTGGGTTTGAGGAAAAACACAACAAATGTCAGAAATGGACTATAGTTAGTAGTAATATTTTGATGATTCTCTTGCATAGTTTGTAACAAATGTTCCACAACATTGCAAGGTGTTGGTGGTAGGGTGATGTATGGGACCATTGTACAATGTTATGTATGTTTATTTTGTATGCTCACACCTTTTGTTATGCAGTTATTGCTTATATATGTTCATATATGTATGATATACTTCAATAAAAAAAGGAAAAAGTAACACAACTACTCTAAAAAAATGCTGATTAAACCTGCTTATTGATAAATCAATTCTTGGTCCACCTAAATACTGATAAACCAGAATGTGCTTCTCTGGAACTTCTGATAGGTAGGTGATGTTTCTCAACCAATATCAGTCAGTGAGAAGGACATTTTATTGTGTCAATTATATGCAATGCTCATACAAATAAATTTACTTACTTAAAATAATTCATCCCAACTATTTGATGCAACCACCTATTTTGAGCCTCCTGTTTTAGGATTCACAATTACCTTGACTTTCTCAATTATTGTATTAGACCAAAGAAGATTTTATGTTACCTCAAGATCTATGATGACTTTCCGGAGGTTGGTGTAGAATATGACTCTAAGGCAGAAACTCTCTGAGCATTATAGTATATACCCATGGTTCTTTATAGTTGACAAAGTGGTCTAGCACATTTTTTGGATAATTCTTCCCCATCACTTAATAGATAAATAATATTTAAAAATTCTATTGTAATTATCCTGAATATAAATGCAATATAAATTTTAAACATGAGTGACGTGATTTTCAAAAAAAATGTCTAACAAATATACAACCTACATATTCTTCTAGATTTTCTCAGTCCCATTATTAGCTCAAGCTGAATTCACATAATTTCACTATTAATTGTGTATCTCACCTCTCTTTATTGCTTTACGATTTCCTTTATGTCATTGCTCTGAAATTGTCTTCATTTGGCTTGCCTCGTCACAGAGAATGTGAAAAAATGTCCATTTAAAATTTTTTTAGAGTTTACATACTGATGTCATTGAAGATATTGAGCTCTGCAACAGGTAATACTCTTTAAAATTCATGCAGATATTTCTTCAAGAGCATTCTGTAAAGGAAAATATTTCTTTTTAAAATGAGGAAACTGGATATTTCTTCTTAGCTAGTAAGAAATGTATGAGTGAATGTGCTTAATTTCAATTTTCAACAGGATCAGATACAATTTTGAAGATCAGGGTCAGCTAACCAGAAGAGAGGCAATGTTAAAACTGTTGCAGAGAGAATAGGGTTTCTTAAATATATGGACATGTATTCTAACAAAAATGGATCTTTGTTAAATATGTTTTGAAACTCCAAGTTATACATGACTATTTACTGCCAGACAATTCAGAGCATTTCAATATGCAGCCTTCTAGGCAGGAGGTAAATAATAAGCAACCTTCCTGGAATGACCTTGAATTTTAGACACCTGACTTTCACTTTTCAGCATACTTATTAACATCTCCAAAATATTCATAATATAAGGTACAAAATTTTATACTCTACTTTAGAATATTTTGCCTGATATACCTTCTTTTTTCCCCCTTATTTGCAATATTCTTCTTTTATTTGTATTTATTTTATCCAATATATATTGTTTTTCTGGTAATAAACCCATCCCTTTTGAGAGGAATTAGTACACACATATAATTTTTTTAAAAATATGATGACTTTACTGTACCCTAACTGCATCACTATTCGAAGTTTAAGGTTCCATGATAGTGTGGGGGTGCTCATTTCTCTAGCAAAAGTAACCTTGAAATCATGGAAATCATGGCCAGAAATTGAAAAAGGAAACACTGAGTCAAATAATAGAAAAGAGTCAGCAAGTGTCCAGATTTGAAAAAAAGAATAACGAAATCATTATGCAAAATATATCTTGAATGTATTTATTAAAGTAATCAACCCTGATTGCTAAATTGATTACAAACTCTTAAATAAGAATTACCAGGACACAAAACAAAATAAACAACAAGAAACAGTAACTCTAGCAAAAAGGGGCACAATGACTCTGTTCTAATAGCAAAATACAATCTGAATGTGCATCAACAATAGGATCTTTAAAGATGATGACAGGTAGTGGCATTTATGAGCCTCAGAAAAAGAATGTTGGGTGAACAAAGATCACAGGGTTATATCTCCATGAATCCTTACATATAAAATGTAAAATGTGAATGATATGAACTTAAGAATGATAAAAGAAATATGGGGATAATGGCTAACTCTGCAGTGGATCAGGAAGGTTATGTGGAGAGGACTCATACCTGTTAAAAACAATGAAAATGTAGGTTTAAAGCATATTATAAAAATCCTTTATAGCTAACAATTTTTTGCAAATAGACTTTGTGCCTATATGAAGTTTAGTAAAAACAATTTTAATGTAAAGAGTTTAGAAGAGCACATGACCCATATAAAATATCTCTGAATATGACCTGGGATTATTAGAAGAGGAGAGAATGTGCCCCAAGCCTGAATCTCAAATCAGGCTTCTATTGTTATTATGTGCTACTACACGTTGCAAATTAGCTAAATATGCTTACATACTCTAATAGAATATTTTTTGTAATATATATGCAACTCAAAATTCTCCATATTAACCACTTTCAAGTATACAATTCACTGATATTGGTTGCAGTCAAAATATTGTACTACCATCACCAACATCCATTACCCCAACAGTGTCATCACCTAAAAGAAATTCAGCTCTCAATAAGCAATACATCTTTATTCCTCCCTAAGCACTGCCCCTTGTGACATATAAACTACTATCTGTCTTTTTGAAATTTGTTTAATTTCTAACCCTATCCTGGAATTAAGTTACAGAAGCAATACGACTAAAGGAGTTTACTTCAACACGATGTTCCTTCCTACTAACTAGTATGAACTACAGACAATAAAATTGGATAAATACATTTAGACTAACTTTTTTCCCTCTTGTTGATTCTCCATGTTGTTGAGGGATTATTTTCCTTTGTCTCTTGATGTCCAAAGCACCTTCCTCAAAGATGACCAACTCTACTGCTGTGACTGAATTCCTGCTTACAAGAATTTCTGAAGTGTGGGAGTACAGAGTCTTGCACACCATGCTCTTCCTTCTGATGTACTTGGCAACCCTGATAGGTAACTTTCTGATTGTTGTAGTTACTACGTGTGAAAAGAAACTTCACACCCCCATGTTCTTTTTCCTTAGGAATCTTTCTATATTGGACATGTGCTACATTTCTGTTACAATACCCAAAGCATGTGTCATGTTCCTGCTTGA
>JAQZBX010098434.1:0-11563 GCA_029593785.1 Cabassous unicinctus | reverse complement strand
TTTTTTTTTTTCATTTCTAATTGCCCTAGCTAGAACTTCTAGTACAATACTGAATAACAATTGTGACAGTGGACAAACTTGTCTTGTTCCTGATCTTAGAGGGAAAGCTTTCAATCTTTCCCCTTTGAGTATGATGTTGGTTGTGGGTTTTTCCTATATGCCTTTTATCATGTTGAGGAATTTTCCTTCTATTCCTATCTTTTGAAGTGTTTTTATCAAAGAAGGATACTGGATTTTTTTGGATGCATTTTCTGCATCAATTGAGATGATAATGTGTATTTTTTTCCTTCAGTTTTTTAATGTGGTATATTATATTGATTGATTTTCTTATGTTGAACCAGCCTTGGATACCAGGAATAAATCCAACTTGATTATGATGTATAAGTCTTTTGATATGCTGTTGGATTAGATCTGCAAGTATTTTGTTGAGAATTCTTGCATCTATGTTCATTAGAGATATTTGTCTGTAATTTTCTTTTCCTGTAACATCTTTATCTGGCTTTGACCCACTGATTATTTACGAGTGTGTTGTTCAGCTGCCACACATTTGTGAATTTACTTTTTTCCTGTCTATTATTGATTTCCAGTTTCACTCCATTATGATCGGAGAAGGTGCTTTGTATAATTTCAATCTTTTTATACTTATTGATAGCTGCATTTTGCCCTAACATGTGGTCTATCCTGGAGAAAGATCCATGGGCACTTGAGAAGAATGTATAACCCGCTGAGTTTGGATGCAGTGTTCTGTCTATATCTGAGGTCTAACTCGTTTATCATATTGTTCAAGTTCTATGTTTCTTTGTTGATCTTCTGTCTAGTTGTCCTATCTAATGATTTCAGTAGAGTGTTGAAGTCTCTGATTATTGTAGAAATGTCTTTCTCCTTTCCAGAGTTTGTTTCATGTATTTTGGGGCATCCTGGTTAGGTGCCTAGATACTTATGCCTGTTATATCTTCCTGGTGAATTGTCCCTTTTATTAATGTATAGTGGCCTTCTATATCTCTTATAACTTTTTTGCACTTAAAGTCTGTTTTGTCTGATATTAGTGTATTAGTTACTATTCACATGTGTATCTTTTTCCAGCATTTCACTTTCACTCAGTTTGTATCCCTGGTTCTAAGGTGAGTTTCTTATAAGCAGTATATGGATGGCTCATGCTTTTTTAACCCATTCAGTTAAGCCTGTATCTTTTGATCAGGGAGTTTAATCCATTCATATTCCATGTTATTATTATAAATGAATATTTACTTCCTTCATTTTATTCTTTGGTTTTCATATGTCATATCTTATTTTTGTCTGTCTTTTTACTCTTTTGGTTATCCTTTCTGCTATTCTTTCTTCAATACTATTCTACAAGTCTGTCTTCCCTGTCTTTTTCTTTCAGGTTCTAAGGCTTCCTTTAATATTTCCTGCAAAGGTGGATTCTTTTTTCCAAACTCTCTTAGTTTCTGTTTTTTTGTGTGAATATTTTATACTCACCATCATATTTAAAGGACAATTTTACTGGATAAAGAATTCACAGGTGGCAGTTTTTCCATCTAGTATCCTAATTGTATCGTACCACTGTCTTCTTGCCTCCATGGTTTCTGAAGAGAAATCTGCACTAAGTCTTACTGGACGTCCCTTGTACATGATGGTTTGCTTCTCCCTTTATGCTCTGAGAATGTTCTCTTTATCATTCTGAGTAGTATGTGTCTTGGAGTAGGTTTATTCAGATTTATTCTGATTAGGGTACGGTGAGCTTCTTGGACATGTAAGTTCATTTCTTTTGTGAGAGCTAGGAAATTTTCAGCTATTATTTCTTCAAATAATCTTTCCCTTCCCTTCTCCTTCTGGAACTCCCATGACACATATGTTGTGCTGTCAAGCAACTCTCTGAGCCCCTGCTCAGTTTTTTTAATTCTTTTCTCTCTGCAATTTTAGCTGTTCTGTCTTTGGTATCATTTATTCTTCCTTCTATCATTTCAAGTCTGTTGTTGTATGCCTCAAATGTATTTTTTATATCACCTACTGTGTCTTTCACTCCCATTAGATCTATTACTTTTCTGTTAAGGATTTCAAATTCTTCTTTACACTCACTCAATGTCTTCTTGTTGTCATTTATCTCTTTAACCATACTGTCTTTCAACTCATTAATTTGATTTTGGAAATATTTGTGCATATTAGTTCTCTGAAATTCTGCTTCTCTTCTGGGGCTTTGATATATTCCTTTTCTTGGGTGATGTCTTCTATTTTCTTAATATAGTGTATATTTTTTCTGATATGTAGGCATTTGATTAGGAGGTGGTTTACTCAGATGTTCAATTTCTTTCTTTTGTAAGGATTTATTGGCAGGAAGCTGTGCATTACCACTGCTCTTTGATTCTTGGCTTGACCTTGATTGTTAGGATTGTCCTGCTGGTTGCTCAAAACTGGTCACTGGACCCAGTAATTGATTGTAGAGTCACTTCCATGGGCTTTGGGGAGGGAGGCTATAAAGGCCAGGAAAAGCCTCTCCTATTTGTTTTTAATTTTCTTGCATGCACTTCCTTGGTCTGTCAGATATGGTGCTCTTTGACAGCTCTCAGGTCAATGCTTGGTCAGAGTGTATTTGTTGCAACACAGACTGGATCAATGTGATAGAGATTCCTGTCTGTATGATATGATCCCTGTAATTCCAACTTTCTCTGAGACAGTTCTCCAGCCTTCTCTGGAAGCTGTATAAATTAGTATTGATGAATAACAAACTATCCAAATGTAAATGGTTAAAATAATGATTTTTATTAAAGCATGGGGGTCTATAATGTGCTATTGTTTTGATTTCCACTATATCTCAAGCATATGTCATTATTAAGATATCATCTGCTGAAGTTCTTCTGGTCTTCTCTGGGATCTTTCAAATATTTGGGGCTCGGCTGGCTATAGGATTTTCTGTAGTGGCTTTGCTAAGATACTTGGCATTTGTACCACATGTCCTCACATGCTTCAGCAGACTTGTATGGAGTTCTTCACATGGTAGATGAAGTATAATTATAAAGAACAATACAGACATCCCAAATCCTCTTTAGGCAAACCTTTAGTTATACCATATTCTACCTTTCTAAAGAAGATATGGAAATGGCCTGAAAGCACATGAAAAGACATTCATCATTAGCTATTAAGGAAATGCAAATCAAAACCAAAATGAGTTACTATTTCACACCAATTGGAATGGCTGCTATTAAAATAAATTGGAAAAAATAAGTGTTATTGAGGATGGAGAGAAATACTCATTAATTAAGTGTGGTAATGTAAAATGGTGCAGCCACTGTGGAAATCAGTTTTGTGGCTCCCCATCAAGCTTCATATAGAACTGTCATATGACCCAGCAATCCAATTAGTAGGCATATACCCCAAAGTTTTGAAAGTAGGAATTCAAACAGATATTTGCACACCAATTTTCATAGTGGCATTATTCACATTTGCCAAAAGGTGGAAGCAGCCTTAGTGTCCACCAACTGATGAATGGATAAATAGTATGTTGTATATACATGCAATGGAATATTATTCAGCATAAAAACAGTGACATTCTGATACATGTTACAACATGGATTTTTCTTGAAGATGTACTCTTGAGTGAAATAGGCTAGGCACAAAAGGGCAAGTATTGTAGCATCTCACCAGTTTAAAATAAATAGATTAAGTGAACTCATAAAAATCAGAACATAGAGTATAGGTTACCAAGGGAAGGGTTGGGTAGAGGGAATGGTAATTTACTTTTTATGTTTTTTATTTTTATTTTTATTTTACCGGGATGTCCTGGGGATCGAACCCATGTCCCTCCATATGGGAGATGGACACCCAACCATATGAGTCACATCTGCCCCTGGAATGGTAATTTATGGCTTCCAGTGTACAGGGCTCCTGTTTGGAATGATGGAAATGTTTTTGTATTGGATGGTAGTGATTGTAGCACAACCTTGTGAAAATAATTAACAGCACTGAAATATTTATCTGATTGTGAGTGAGAGGAACTTTTATATTTATATATGGTTAGAGAATAAAAAAATTAAAAATTAAATTCATGGAAATACACTATACAACATGATAACCCTAAGATTCAACTATGGAATCAAGTTAAAAGGGCAATTGTGAAAATATGCTGTAATCAATTATAACAAATATTCCACACCAATGCCAATTGTTAATAATAAAGTGGCATATAGTAGTAATGGATTTTATACATGTTTGTTGTGGAAACGTACATCTCCAATAAATAAAAAGTAAAATAAAATAAGAAACTGTAAAAAATAAAACAAGTAATGAAGTACCGATACACACTGCTTCATGCGTAAACCTTTAAAACACTATGCTAACAGAAAGAAGCTTAAAAAGACAATGTTTTTTGATTCCAGTTACTTGAAATACCAAGTATATATACACAAAGAGAAGAAGAAATTAATTTAATGTTTGCATTGCATTTTGTGGGGAGAGTGTATATGGGTATGAAGAGATTAGAGTTTCCTAAAATTGACGGTGGTGGTATTTGCACAGAAGCATGAACATAAAACAAATTGAATTTTTTGCGTTGGTGGTTGGTATGGTATATGAATCGTAGCTCAGTAGCTATTAAAAAGGAAACCATGTCATTACAGGAACATGTAAATGAATGTTAATTTTATATTCTTTTGTAGTAGCCAAATATTGGAATTAAAAAGCCATCAATGAGTATGAGGATGAAAGAATTTGTAGCACTATTATTCAAAAAACTTGCAACCAACTATTGATACCCATAACAGCATAGAAAAATACCAAAATATTTATGCTGGGATAAAAAAAGAGAAAAAGAAGTATAAAATATACTATTCAGTTTATATTAAATCCTAGAAAATGCAAAGCAATCTATAAAGTCATTAACTAGATCGGGATTTGCCTGTGGATAGGGAAGAACAGGAAATGTAAATGTCGCTCAAGGGAAAACTTTTCAGGATGATGAATATAGAAATTAACTTGATTTTGATTATGATTTCAAAATGCATATGTGTATACTTATCATAGGGTACATGTCATGTGAAATTTATTATATGTTAATTGTTTATCAATAAAGTTGTTTTAAAGAAGGGTTGAGTGACTTAATGAGACAAAGCAAACTAAATGGTCGAGTTAGAAAAGCATACCACATGTAGTGTATTGTTTCAATACCAAGGGCCACTTTCCATCAAGAGGTGAAATGTTCTTTCCAATCCCTTGAATCCAGTATGACTGAGTCTTGGTTTGATGAAAATATGTGGCACATTGTACATCATTGGAGCCAAGACCTTAAGGGATCCTGCAGCATCTGTTCTTATACTCTTGGAAAGCTGCTCCCACATGAACAACTCCAACCTATTTTGCTGGAGCAACCCAAGCTAACTACTGAGTTAGGCCATTCTAGTCCAAAAGCCCCAGGTAACCTACCAGTTGACTGCAGACACATGAGTAAGAGAAAACTTGTATATGAATTACACAACTGAGCCAGATCACATTATTGACCTCCGGAATCATGAGCTAACAAACAATTATTGTTTAACCGGTAAGTTTTACAGTGGTTTGTTGCACAGCCAAGGGTAACTAAAACAAGAGATATTTGATCACCATGAAAAGAGAATTTTTTTTTACTGGAGTGTCAGAGGCAGGGGCAAAAACATAATTAAGCATGTCTACAAAAGAGAGGAAAAAGAAGGAAGACAGTGTTTAGAAAAATCATTTTTAGAAGCTTTTCACTGGAAAGTTTTAAAACACTGTATGAAAAAAGTAGCAAATACCTGCATTAAGAGAAGAGTTCTTTATAATTGTAACATGTTGAACCATGTAGAATTGAGAATTTGGTGTCAGAATTATCAATGGACAGAGTAAAGAACATCAGGCTGTGGGGCTACTGGGCCAATTGTTTGGAAGGAAATTAACTTCTAATCTTCCATTGGATGTAAACTATTTCTTTATAAATTATGTCATGCTTTCTTTCTGGAGATTATTTCAAACCTGTGAATGATACTAAGGATTCATAATAAAAAGTCTACTGTGGGATACACAGGCAGACATCAATAATGATGATCAATGTTCCTTCTGGTTAAAGCTTCAGATAAAGTTGTGCTACAAAAACTTTGTTTGATTCACCACTGGCTTTTTCTACCTGATAACTCACTCAAAACAGTAGTCTGAATCAACCACTCAAGTGCCTTCCATGGCATTGGTCATGGACATAATATTGCAGAGCAATCTTTCTCAGGATGGAGTGATGCCTGAAGTTTACTTGTTAAAGAACAGGATGAAATCATAGAGGCAGGGGAAAAACATGTTTTTCCTATTTGTTTTTCACCAACTTGGTGGGTGACAAGCACAGAGCCCCAGGGCACAGGAATGCCCAGTGCTTCCAAATGGGACTGGAGTGAAGCTGTGAAAAGCAGAGGAAGAGCTGCTCTGACAATAGCAAAATTCAGAGTGAGGTCTCAACACTGTGACTCCTTTATAAATAACTCTTTTATCTTTGTAGCTGTTCCTATGTCCAGCATGCTTCCCTGGCACAGGGTCAAGAGGCACAGAAATTGTGAGCATATGCTGAATTACGCAGCCATGCACAGGCAGAAATTTTCCCAGCTGTGTGTGAACCTGCAGTCTAGCTCCTACTCTAGCATTTCCTCAGCTCAGCATACATGCAGGTCATTGGTTTGTTCCAGGGATGTTATCATGTCACATTCTCTGACTTGTTTCATCCTACTCCTTCAGCCTTTACCCAATCTATGCAGTAAGACTTATGAAGATTGTTTATGGTACCTGAAGCCAAGTTTCTATAGAGATGGGGATCTGGTTGTGGAAGGATTTTTTTCCCCTCTACACCTTGAATGAGAAACCAGATATTTACTGTTTATCTTTTATGGTCAGGCCAAACCAAAAATTGATATATGATACATAAGTCCTTGCATGTGTTTATTCATATGTATGTGAGAGTGAATGTGCGTACATGTATTACCCATTACATTTATATAAGTTGTGCACAGATGTGGGAGAAATGTACACTGGTGGATTTTGAATGTCCTTTTACTACTTTCATGTTATGTTTTTCACCACATTTGCTTCAAGACAGAGGAGAGTGATGAACATCTTTTTGGTACACACCCATAGCCTGATTCCCATGTTCATTCCCTGGAAGACTTAGAATGAGCAGACCACTGGGATCCAACTCAGTTCCCCTGCTAGGTCTAAAATGTCACTTATCCCCTTGGTCTGTGGTCAGTGTTAGTGTAAGGGGCTGAGTATGAGTGGTTAATAACATTAACCACCCGGAGGTGGTTAAAAACATTCTCTTTTATCTTTGTCCTAACTTCTCCAGGAAACACTCAGAAACAGCATGAAATCTGAACGTTATCTAATTGTGTGGTATATGTGTCTAATGGCTGGTAACGATTGATGCTTAAATATAGTTTTCCAGCTGAATTGAAATATAGTTTGATTTATTAGAGATTTGTAGGTAAAAACAGTAGAGTGTTCTTCTCAAAAATTCAATTTATAAATATGTCCATGTTCTCAAAAGAATGTTAGATAATACCCAATGTGTTACTATGGGGTGTCTCTGTCCTTTTCAATTCCCTTTAGAGTCAACACTTCTCATTTCATCAGGTCACTTTGCATTGGAGGGAGGAATAAGGAACTTTGCTCAAATTTTGGTTAAAATTGCATCCTTGTTGTATCTCATCTGTGTGATGACCTGTCCCTGACCAATTCTTGTCCTTTCTAGCTGTTCCATTTCAAGTTTTCTTCCCTCTAGGTCTTTTTTTATCACAAGCTAAAATATGGAGTGGAAAATATTGTGACAATTATGAGCTGCACACCTACTCTCTGGTTTGGTGTTAGCTATTGATTGTCTATCCTACTAGAGTTAGGGTGTCAGGAATTGAATGACAGAGAATAAAGGAAGTTCTGGTTTCAGGCATTCTGTGGGGAAAGTGAGAATTTGTCTTGTTGATTATAGTATTTAGTTCATGCCATCATAGGCTGGAGGCCAAACTTTGCACTCTGCCTTTTGTTCTCCAGCCAGAGAAATTTAGTTTACCTCCATCCTAGACTCTGGGATACATGTAGGTGCACACTGTCAATTATATTTTGTAAATAACTTCTCATACTTAACAATATTTTAGGGACCTAATTTCCTATAAGTAAGTGTTCATTGATATTATTGTTTTAATGCCTGCAAAGTTTCATTTCATGTGTATATACCAACATTTATTAGACATTTTTACAACTGTTGTGTGATCGCAACCAAGTTAGATGATCAATCATTTTTCACAAAGCTTTGCACATATTTTACGATTAATATAATTTTGAAAATTGTTATTTCAAGAGATACTCACATTTGTAAATTTTTTGGTATGTTTGGCCAAGTACGTGGGAAATTAGCATTTTCTATAGCAAGTAACAAATGGCATGTCAGTTTATAAGAGTCTTGCTCAAACTTGGTATCCCATAGTTTCTTATACTTGATAGGCACAAATAAAAGTTGATTAATATAATTTGTACCTCTTTGCTGATGACCTGTCAATATTGTTGTCCATATTTGTAAGTCACTTTATATATTTCTAAAGGAATGTGCAAAGTTTTAGTCTTTTTCTTTAATATTTCTACTGGGGTTTTATTTTTTTAATTCTTTACCATTCATATTCTTGTTGTAATAATCATCTGGGTCCATTGTCATATATTTTACAATTATTTATCCCACATTTTGATTTTACTTTATTGAAATTGCAGAATGAAGATCAATAATATATTCATTGCTCCAAAAAATTATCTCTGTGTAGTGTTTTCTGCAGACCACTTCCCCCACCTCACCATTTTCCCAGGTAACCATGATAGGCTCTCTAAAACTCTATATCTGTTTGCATTTTTAGTTTGATATACTATGTGCCAGCTTTGCTTAGCTCTTTCACTCAACAGAATTGTTTAGGACAGTTATATTTTTCTATGTATAAAAATTTCATTATCTTCCTGAGTGTATTTCACTGAATGGCTAGCCCATCATTCATTTATCCAACATATCAGTTGATGTGTCTTTGGTTTTTTCCATGTTTGAGCTTTCTCAAAATCTGCTACAGACATTGATAGTTTTTGCACAGACATATGCTAGGAGGCTTGAATCATGTGATAAATATTTATTTAGTTTAACTAAATGCCAAACTTTTTTGTGAAGTGGATTAGCATTTTAATTTCCCACCAACAATGAATTAGAATTCTAGTTCTCCCACAAGTTGACAGCATTTGAAATTGGTCATCTTTTTAACTGTCTATTCTAATACATTGTTGTATTACATTATACTTTTAATTTTCATTCCATTAATTGTTCAGCATTTAACTTGTTTTTATATACTATTTGACATCCTTGTATCACAGTTGGTGAGACTTTAGTTCAATGATTTTTGTCCATTTTTGAAATTGGTTGTTTTCTTATTTGGTTTTGAGAGTTCTTTATATATTCTGGATAAAAGAAATGTATCAGGTATGTGTTTTGTACATAATTTCACCCAATCTGTAGCTTGTTTTTTCATTCTCCTAACCATGTCTTAAAAAGAATGCAATTTGATGAAGTCTAATTTATCCAAAAATTTAATCAATTTTGTTTTAAAGAAAGCTTCTCATAATCTAGAGTTACAATGATGTTCTCATAGGTTTTCTTCTAAGAATTTTCATATTTTGACATTTTACCTTTAGGACCATTATAAACTTAGTGTTAATATTCAGATATGATGTGAGTAATGGATCAAAAGTAATTTTCTTTTGCATACAGACAATTGTTCCAGCAACATTGCTGTAAAAGTCTATTCTCTCTCTTTTGATTTGCCTTTGAAACTTTCTCATCAATCAGGTCTGTGGGTCTATTTCTACATTTAATATTCTAGCGCACTGATTTATTTCTCTGTGATCAAGAAAATATAAGACTATGTTGACTGTTCTATCTATAAAAACAGAATCAAAATCCAGAAGTGTTCTTTTCCAATGCGTTGTCTAATCCAGGTCCTCTGTGTTGTTATACAAATTACAAAAGACTGTTGGGACTTTAGTTAGGATTTTATTGAATTCATTATAAGTTTGGGGAGAATTTGCATCTTACCTATATTGTATCTTCAAATAAATGAACAAAGCTTATTTAGATCTTTTTACATTTCTCTTAGCAATACTTCATAGTTTTCAGAGTAAGAGTCTTACACATCCTTTGTCAAACTCATACCTTGGCATACTGTAAGTTCATATTAGTGTAAATGTAGGGTTTTTAAAATGTATAATGTTTAATGATTTTCCATTGTTAGTATATAGAAATACATTTGAAATTTTATTTTTACATGTTGCACTGTATGCTGAAATATTGCTAAATTCACTTAAGATTGTATTATTTTGTAGGCACACCAGAGTTTCTGGACAGAGAATTATGTCACCTGAAACTAAAGAGAATATTACATATTTCTTTCTTTTCTATCTCTCATTAATATTTTCTCTTCATACTGCACATGCTAGCACACAGAGAAAATGAGAAAAATAAAGGGTTAAAATGAACATCTTGTACTGTTTTTTATGTCACTGGGAAAGGATTCAATCATTCCGTGTGACATATATTGCAAACAATAATATATTTTGTAGATGGTCTTTAAAAAGTTAAGGAAATTACTTCCATTCTTTGTTTACTTTGACCATTGATTGATAAACATATTGAATTGTCTCATTTGTTCATCAGCATTTATTGAGGTTATCATGCGTTTTTCTTTTACTAATATGTTGAATTATTTATAGATTTTTGTACATTAAAACAACATGGATACTTGGGATAAACTCTGTTGGATCATAATGTATTATCTTTTTTTATATATTGTTGGACTGATTTGCTAAAATGATGCTAAGAATTTTTGCATCTAAATTACTGATATATATTGATCTGTAATATTCTAATCATGTAACATCTTTAACCAGTATTGTTATCAGGTGAATACAAGCTGCAAAGAAAAATTTGGCAATAATATATATTCTTTGATTTTCAGGAAGGGATTTTTGTATAATTGATCTGATTTCCAGCAACAATTTGAAAAAATTAACCATGAAGCAATTTTAGATTTTTATTCTTCCAGACTTTGGATTCTGGAGTACATCTTATTTCATCACATAATTTCTTCTTTTAATAACGTGTTAAATGTCATTAGCATACATGATTTGTAGAATGATCACCTCTGTTATTGTTAGTGGAATGGGGCAAAAATCATTGTCTTCTTATCCAAATATATGTCAGTTATTCTAAACTCAAGAAGATTGATTGGAGAGACTTCCATTTTATTTCCTGGTACAGGTTTTATAATTTATACTCTGTGTGTACTCTAAAGTTTATTGAGGTACCCTTGTAAAGCAATGTATATCTGGGGCTTTAGGTGGTGTGATGAAAATTAAGTTAAAAATCTAATTTCACCGATGTTTACTATCTTGTCAGGTTTTCTACCAAATTTGTTCATCATCATGAACTTAACATATGGAAAGTTTATATGTTTGGAGAAACATAATTAAAAAGTCAACTTAAATGTTCATATAATGGTGCAAC
>JAQZBX010098433.1:0-11580 GCA_029593785.1 Cabassous unicinctus | reverse complement strand
CAATATCCAGAAACCAAGCAAACATTACCCAGAAGTCAAAGAAGCAGGAAAATATGACCCGTACAGAGGAGAAAAAACAATCAACAGAAGCAGAATCAGAAATGATAGATGAGTGACTTCTGGGAAGATGGAGGACTAGAAAGACATGGGACTCTCTTATCTTCCAGAAAAATAGCTAGAGGACAGGCTGAAACGGCCTGGGAAAAGATCTTCTAGAGTTTAGGACACCAGGCAAAGGCTGGACACCACCCAGAAGAAGGAGGGACAAAGGAGGGGAATCGCAATGGCAAAACTGTGAGTTGCAACCAGAGGATGCTACTGCCAGCACCCTCCTTCACACCACAGACACTTTAGTATTCTCAGGCCTCTGAGCTGGCTACAGACAAAGGGGGCTCCAGGGATCCACCTCCCCAGGAAAGGGAGGAGAGGGGCACAGCCTAAGGCTGACTCAGCTTTTGACCCACAAATTTGGTCTGCTGTGTTCCACAAGCCCTTCCAGGCCCGGTGGGATGATGCCATTGTTTGCTTTGGGAGCTGGCAAAGGACTAAAGAGATCCAACCCTCCCAATCTCCTCCTCCCAATCTCCTCCTCTACTAACCAGGACTGATTGTTGAGGACTTAGAGGAGAGTGGAATTATTTCCTACCCGGGAAAAGGAAGAAGGCTGCCAGAGAAGGCTGGAGAAGTGTCTCAGGAAGTTTGAATTACAAGGCTTTCAGTCTCCAGGCAGGAACCTCTATCACATTTATCAAGTCTCTGTTGCAGCAAACACTCCAACTAGGCATTGAACTGAGAGGGCTGCCAAAGAGCACCATCTGCTGGCAGACCAAGGAAGTACATGTGAGAGTATTAAAACTAAATGAGTAAGAGGCTTTTTCCAGTCTTTACAGCATCCCACCCCAAGGCCCTAGGAAGTAGGTTTGCATCCCATTATTGGGTCCAGAGCCCAGTTTTGAGCAACTAACAGGGAAAATCCCAATGATCCAGGTCAAACCAAGAATCAAAGAGCAGCAGTAACACATGCCTCCTGCCACTAAATCCCCATGAAAGAGAAAGAAACTGAGGATCTGAGTAAACTACCATCCTAATCAGATGACTAGACATCAGTAAAAAATTATGAGCCATACTAAGAAAATGGAAGACATGGCCCAAGAAAAGGAATACATCAAAGCCCAGAAGAGATGAAGGATTTGAGACAACTAATCAACAAGATACACACAAATTTCCAAAGTCAAATTAATGAGTTGAAAGACAATATGGCTAGAGAGATAAACAACATCAAGAAGACATTGAGCAAGCACAAAGATGACTCTGAAATCCTGAATAGAAAAGTAACAGAGCTCATGAGAATGAAAGACACAACAGGTGAGATGAAAAACACTGTAGAGGCATACAACAGCAGACTCGAAATGATATAAGAAAGAATAAGTGATATTGAAGACAGAACAACTGAAACTGAAGAGAGAAAATGGAAAAAAATTGAGCAGGGGCTCAGGGAGATGAATTACAACACGAAACTCAACAACATATGCATCATGGGAGTTCCAGAAGAGAAGGGAAAAAGGGCAGAAAGAGTATTTCAGGAAATAATTGCTGAAAATTTACTAACTCTCAAGAAAGAAATGAACTTACATGTCCAAGAAGTACACCATATCCCAATCAGAATAAATCTGCATAGGCCTACTCCAAGACACACACTACTCAGAATGTCAAATGTCAAAGATAAAGGCAGGGAAGCGGGTGTGGCTCAATCGACAGAGCTCCCGTTTACCATATGAGAGGCCCCTGGTTCGCTTCCCGGGGCCTCCTTGTGAGGACAGGCTGGCCCGCGCGGCGCGATGGGCTGATGCAGCAAGACCTCACAGCAGGAAGCGGGTGTGGCTCAATCAAAAGAGCCCCCGTTTACCATGTGGGAGGCCCCAGGTTCACTTTCTGGGGCCTCCTTGTGAGGGCGGGCCGGCCCGCGCTGCGCAGTGGGCTGATGCAGCAGGACCTCACAGCAGGGGGGAGATAAGCAGACACAGAAAAAGCACACAGTGAATGAACACAGCAAACACAAGCAGCAAGGGGGGGATAAATAAATAAATAAATAAATCTTAAAAAAAAAAAAGGCAAAATTCTGGGAAGTAGATGTGGTACAACCAGTTGGGCACCCGCCTACCACATGGGAGGTCCCAAGTTCGGGTCTCAGTGCCTTCGAAAGAAGATGAGCAGACGTCACAACCCACTGCAAGGATCTAGATGCCGCAACCCACCACAATGGGCAGACACCACAAGCCAGCCAATGCCACAGCCCACAGGGAGTAGATGTGGCTCAGGCCGCTGGGCATGCCCCTCCCATGTGGGAGATCCCGGGTTTGGTTCCCAGGGAGCAAAAACAATGAGCAGACAAATGAGAGAATCATCTGGGAGAGGGGGAGATTTTAAAAAAGTAATCTTTAAAAAAAAGAGAAAGGGATAAAAAAAATTTTTTTTTAATTAAAAAAGGAGAAAATTTTGAGAGCAGCAAGGTTCTCCCTTGTATTGCAAACCATCACATACAAGGGACGCCCAGCAAGACAGTGCAGATTTCTCATCAGAAACCATGGAGGCAAGAAGACAGTGGTATGATACAATTAGGATACTGAAAGAGATAAACTGCAGGCTGAGAATTTTTTATCCAACAAAACTGTCCTTCAAATATGAAGGCGAGTATAAAATATTCACAAACAAACAGAAACTAAGAGAGTTCATAAAAAAGAATTCACCTTTGCAGGAAATATTAAAGGAAGCCTTAGAGCCTGAAAGATGAAGGCAGGAGAGAAAGGCTTGGAGGAGAGTATAGAAGAATAACAGAAAGGATAACCAAAAGAGTAAAAAGACGAAAATATGACATGACATATGAAAACCAAAGAATAAAATGGTGGAAGTAAATGATGCATTTACAGTAATATCATTGAATGTGAATGGATTAAACTCACCAATCAAAAGATATAGGCTGACATGAGCCATTTATATGCTGTTACAAGAGACCCACAAAAGCCCAGGGATACAAACCACCTAAAGTGAAAGGTTGGAAAAAGATACTCCATGCACATGGTAACCAAAAAAGAGCAGGGGTAGTTATACTAATATCAGACAAAACAGACTCTAAATGCAAAAAGGTTATAAGAGATAGAGAAGGCCATTATGTATTAATAAAAGGGACAGGGAAACTGATGTGGCTCAAGTAATTGGGCTCCTGTCTAAAATATGAGATGTCCAGGGTTTGATTCCTGGGGCCTCCTGGTGAGGGGCAGGCTGGCCCACGCAGAAAGCTGGACTGAGTGGAGTGCTGGCCCACCCGGGGTGCTGGCCCGAGCAGGAGTGCTGGCCCGCATGGAAAGCTGGCACGGCAAGATGACGCAACAAAAGGGGGCACAAAGGAGAGACAATAAGAGATGCAGCAGAGGGAGTTGAGGTGGCGCAACAGATTGGGCGCCTCTCTCCCACTCTGGAAAGTCCCAGGATCAGTTCCCATTGCCGCCTAAAGAAAAGACAAGCAGACAGAGAAGAACACAGAGAGTAGACAGCAAGTGCAAAACAATGGTGGGGGGGAGGGAGTGGATAAATAAACCTTTAAAAAATAATTAAAAATAAAAAATAAAAGGGACAATCCACCAGGAAGATATACCAATCATAAATATCTATTCATCTAACCAGGGTGCCCCAAAATACAAGAGACAAACTCTGACAAAACTGAAGGGAGAAACAGACATTTCTACAACAATCGTTGGAGACTTCAACACCCCACTCACATCATTAGATAGAACTAGACAGAAGATCAACAAGGAAACAGAGAACTTGAGCAAAATGATAAATTAATTAAACCTAACAGATATATACAGAATGTTACATCCAAACTCAGTGGGTTATACATTCTTCTCAAGTGTCCAGGGATCTTTCTCCAGTATAGACCACATGTTAAGGCACAATGCAACTCTCAATAAATAAGACTGAAATAATTTATTGAGTCTCAATAAATAAGGACCTTCTCAGATCATTATCAGAATGAAACTGGAAACCAATAATAGACAGGAAAAAGGTAGATTTGCAAATGTGTAGAGGCTAAACAACATACTCCTAAATAATCAGTGGGTCAAAGAAGAAATTGCAAGTGAAATCAGTAAATATATTGAGACAAATGTAAATGAGAAGACAACGTATCAAAACATATGGGATACACCAAAGGCAGTATTGAGAGGGAAATTTATAGTCCTAAATGCCTATATTAAAAAAGAAGAAAGGAGCTAAACTCAAAGATTTAACTGAACAACTAGAGAAACGAGAAAAAGAATAGCAAACCAATCCAAAAACAAGCAGAAGGAAAGAAATAATAAAGATTAGAACAGTAATAAATGAAATCGAGAACAACAACAACAAAAAAAAAAAACAATAGAGAAAATCAACAAAACGAAAAGCTGGTTCTTTGAGAAGATCAATAAAATTGACAAACCTCTAGCTAGTCAAACAAAGAAAAAAAGAGAGAAGATGCAAATAAATACAATCAGAAATGAAAGGGGGGAATTGCAACTGACCCCACAGCAATAAAAAGGATCCTAAGAAGATATTATGAGAAACTGTATGCCAACAAACTAGACAACCTAGATGAAATGGACAAATTCCTAGAAATGTCCAACCTACAATGACTCTACAAGAAATACAATAACTTAACAAACCAATCAAATTTAAAGAGATTGAATCTGTCATCAAAAATCTCCCAACAAAAAAAAGTCCAGGACCAGATGGCTTCATGGGTGAAATTCTACCAAGCATTTGAAAAGAATTAACACCAATCCTTTTTAAACTCTTCCAAAAAATGGAAGAGGAGGGAAAATTACCCAACACATTTTATGAAGCTGTGGCAGTTTGGTATTGTTTATGAATTGCAAAAATTGATATTGGGCTGTGTTTGCAAACTGATCTGTTCCTCTGGGCGTATTAGATCGTATTAAATTCAGAAGTTTCACTTTTACTTCATTAAATCAAGATTAGGGCTTTTATTTGACCATGTCATTAGGGCGACTCAGTTTGAGTCCCTGCCCTTTATGGGCTATATAAACGGATGCTCAATCAAAGACAGGGAAGTAAATACATGGAGAACAACACAGAGAGTTTAGTTTTCCACACTGGAGCCCCAGGGAGAGAGCCAAGCCATTCGCCTCATAATTTGCAGCTGAAGAGAGACCAGAGCCCTGAACAACTGAGAAAGCCCAGAAAGAAATGGCCCCTGGCAGAGAGACAAGCTGAGATCAGAAGGAACTGGGACCACAAAGCATTAGGAGGAAGAGGAAGGCTGAACCCTGAGAGACTGGCAGCCATCTTCCTCCAACATGTGGCAAAAGACTTTAGTGAGGGAAGTAACTTACTCTTTATGGCTTAGTGACTGGAAGCTTCTACCCCAAATAAATACCCTTTAAAAAGGCCAAAAGATTTCTAGTACTTTCCATCAGCACCCCTTTGACTGATTAATACAGAAACCAACATCACCCTAATTCCAAAGCCAGATAAAGACACTTCAAGAAAAGAAAATTACAGACCCATCTCTCTAATGAACATAGATGCAAAAATTCTCAATAAAATACTTGCAAATCAAATCCAGCATATCAAAAGACTTACACATCATAACCAAGTGGGATTTATTCCTGGTATGCAAGGCTGGTTCAACAAAAGAAAATCAATCAATGTAATACTCCACATTAACAAATTGAAGGGTTTAAAAAAACCACATGATCATCTCAATCGATACAGAAAAGGCATTTGACAAAATCCAGCATCCTTTCTTGATAAAAACACTTCAAAAGGTAGGAATAGAAGGAAAATTCCTCAATATGAGGAATAAAAGGCATATATGAAAAACCCACAGTCAACAGTGTACTCAAAGGGGAAAGGTTGAAAGCTTTCCCTCTAAGATTGGGAACAAAACAAGGATGCCCACTATCAGCACTGTTATTCAACATTGTACTAGATGTTCTAGCTACAGCAATTAGACAAGAAAAAAAAAAAATTAAAGGCATCCAAATAGAAAAAGAGGAAGTAAAACTCTCACTACCTGCCGATGACATGATCCTATATTTAGAAAACTCTGAAATATCCACAACAAAGCTACTTGAGCTAATAAATGAGTTCAGCAAAATGGCAGGATACAAGATCAACATGCAAAAATCAGTAATGTTTTTGTACACTAGTATTGAACAATCTGAGGAGGAAATTGGGGGGGAAATCCATTTACAATAAGCAACAAAAAGACACATACCTAGAATCAATTTAACCAAAGAAGTACAAGACCTATATGCAGAAAACTACAAAACAATGCTAAAAGAAATCAGTGAAGATCTAAACAAATGGAAAGACATTCCATGTTCATGAATTGGAAAACTAAATATCATGAAGATGTCAATCCTACCCAAAATGATTTATAGATTCAATGCAATACCAATCAAAATTACCAACAGCCTACTTCACAGAAATAGAAAAGGCAATTACCAACTTCATTTGGAAGGGAAAGTGCACCTGAATAGCTGAAAGCATTCTAAAAAAGAAGAGCAACATGGGAGGAATTTCACTGCCTGACCTTGAAACATATTACAAAGCTACAGTGGTCAAAACAGCATGGTACTGCCATAAAGACAGACACATTGATCAGTACAACAGAATTAAGAGTCTAGAAATAAACCCTCACCTCTATGGTCAAATGGTTTTTAACAAACCTACCAGTCCAAGTTAATGGGACAAAACAGTCTCTTCAACAAATGGTGCTGGGAGAATTGGGTATCTATAACCAAAAGAATGAAAGAGGACCCATATCTCACTCCCTACACAAGAATCAACTCAAAATGGGTCAAAGACGTAAATATAAAAGCCAGGACCATAAAACTACTAGAAGGAAATGTAGGGAAACATCTTAAAGACCTTGTGGTAGGTGTGGTTTCTTGGACCTTACACCCAAAGCACACGCAACAAAAGAAAAAACTAGATAAATGAGACTTCCTCAAAATTAAAACTTTTGCACTTCACAGGATTTTGTCAAAAGGGTGAAAAGGCAGCCAACTCAATGAGAAAAAATAATTGGAAATCACATATCCGATAAGGGTTTAATATCCATGATACATAGAGATGTTACAACTCAGCAATAAAAAGACAAACGATCCAATTAAAAAATGGGCAAAAGACCTGAATAGACATTTGTCCAAAGAAGAAATACAAATGGCAAAAAACACATGAAAAAATGCTCAACAACACTAATGATTAGGGAAATGCAAATCAAAACTACAATGAGATATCATTTCACATCTATCAGAATGGCCACTATTAAAAAGACAGAGAACTACAAGTGTTGGAGAGGATGTGGAAAGATAGGAACACTTATTCATTGTTGGTGGGAATGCAGAATAGTACAGCCACTGTGGAGGACTATTTGACAGTTCCTAAAGAAGTTAAATTTAGATTTGCCACATGACCCTGCAATATCTCTACTGGATATATACCCAGAAGAACTGAGACCAGTGACACGAACAGACATGTGCACACCTATGTTCATAGTGGTGTTATTCACAATTGCCAAAAGTTGGAAACAACCCAGGTGTCCATCAACCAATGAATGGATAAACAAAACTGTGGTGTATTCACACAATGGAATATTATGCAGCTGTAAGAAGAAATGAAGTCATAAAGCAATTGACAACATGGATGAACCTGGAGGACATTATGTTGAGTGAAGGAAGCCAGACACACTGCGTTACTATGAACTAAATATATTGTGTAACATATTGTTTGATTCCATTTATATAAAATGTAAATATAAATCCATTTATAAAGATGAAATTTGATTAGTGGTTATATAGGGCTAGGGAAGACATGCTAAGGTATATGGAGTTTTTCTTTTTGGAGTAATGAAATAATTCTAAAAATTTTTGTGATGATGAATGCACAACATTGTGATTATACTAAAAGCCATTGATTATAAACTTTAGATAGATGATATGGCATGTGAATATAGTAAAACTGCTTAATAAATGAATAATTGTGCAAGAATTGCCAGAAATAGCAGCTATGTACAGCAGGGGAAACAGAGATTGACAGGTGAAGAATTTTCTTGTTTGTCCATTTTTTGTTTTTTATCATTATTACTGAAATAATGAAAATGCTCTAATGATTGAAGTGATGAATACACAACTATGTGATTACACCAAATACTACTGATTTTAGATGAATTGTATGCTTTATAAATATCAATTTTTTAAAAAAAAGAAATGACAGATGATACAATTTATAGAAAAAGACACTAAAATAGACATTATAAAAGAATTACATCTATATATTCAGATAGAGAAAGGCATAAGCTTGCTAAAGAGAGTCATGAAAGATATGAAAAACCCAAATCAAACTTGTAGAGATAAAAATATACAATGTCCGAGATGAAAAATACACTGGATAGGACAAAAAGCAGATTGGGTAATGCAGAAGAAATTTAGTGAACTTGAAGACAAAGCTATAGAAAGTATTGAAAATAAAACGAAATTAAAAATAAATTAATAGAGAATCAGTAAACTGTGGGAATTCAAGCAGCATAATATACACATAATTGGAGTCTCAGAAGGCAGTAGATTGAGGAAACAAAAAATATTTGAAGAAACAAAGGTGGAAAATTTTACAAATCTGATAGAAATTATAAACACATAGATCCAAGAAGCTCAACAAAAACCAGGCTAAAGAAACAAAGAAAACTACATGAAGAAACATCATAAACAGAAGAGATTGTGGGAAGATGGCAGAGTAGAGAAGGCCAAGACTCAGTCCTTCCACCAGATAAACTGTTAAACAGGCAGGAACTATCTGAAACAACTATTTTGAAACTCCAGATGTCAGAAGAACACCATACAGCAACCAGGGAAGTCACGGAGGAAGAGGCTGATAAATTATGGTAAAGAAGAGTAAACTGCTCTCTCCAGTGACTACTGGTGCACATCCTCCACTCTTGCAGCAGGCTGTTGTGAGGTTCAGCCCCTGCGCTGGTAACAGAGAGAAGGTACATAAAAATTCTCTTCCCCAGAACCATGGGTGGGCACAGCCAATCACTGATCACAGCTTTTGATTAGGGACTTCAGATCAACGGAAGCCCAGCTCTGCAGGTGGCCATTATTTCAACCCACCCTGGACAAAGGCCATAACAGAGGAGACTTAAAGACAACACACATCCTCAGGGCCATGTAAGACAGTTAGTTGTGGGGCTGCATTTGCTGGACAGGCCAAGAAATCTCAGCATTGAGTAGTCATAAATGAAGATCTTCCTGATGCCCTGCCTTGGGGACTTTGGAACTGGTCTGAGTCCCCTCCATGGGTCTCTGGCCCTGTTTCCACTGGGAAAGACAGACTTGGAAAAATTCTCTCCAGGCAAAAGTAGCTTGAGACAATAAAAGGAATGAAAAAAACTACAGAGGTGGACAAACTACGGCAAGGTTTGCCTGCTTATAATATCCAGGAGGGAAAGGTTTGTATCCTGGGAATGAGAGGGGACAACCAAACAACAGTAACCATGAGAACTCCAAAACAACTAACATGCAAAAGCCCAGGACAAGACACAGGCCCAGAAAGACAGGGAAAAGACATTAAGGGACTCCCAGAAGGAAAAAAAAAAGAGAGAGACAGGGGCAAAAGGAATATTAAAAGAAATAATGACAAAGAACTTCCCAAACTTAGCAAAAGACATGAATATACATATCCAAGAAGCATAGAAAACACCAAACAGGATAAACATGAAGAAAAAAACACCCTGTCATACTTGATCACACTATAGAGTGCAAAGGACAAGGAGAGAGTTCTGAAAGCTGCAAGAGAAAAGCAACATGATACGTACAAGGGAATTCCAATTAGATTGAGTGCCAATTTCCCAACAGAAACCATAGAGGCAGGAAAGCAGTGTTTGAAATATTTAAAGTACTGAAAGAAAACAGCTGCCAACCAAGAATTTTATACCCAGGAAGACTTTCAAAAATGAGGAAGAGATTAAGACATTCCCAGACAGACAAAAGCTGAGGGCATTCATCACGACTAGGCCTGCCCTACAAGCAATGTTAAAGGGAATTCTTCAGATTTTTGAAACCTCTAAACAGAGGTTCAAACCTGCATAAAGAAATCTACAGTAAACATAAGCATTTGAGTAACTACAAATGCCAGTATTATTGCAGTACATTGTTTGGTATGTAACACCACTTCTTAGTCCCTACAGCTGCTAAAAATCAAAGGCATAAAAAGTAATGACAAATCTATGGTTTTGGACATACAATGTACAAAAATATAAGTGGTAACAAGTACAAAAAAAAAGGTGGGCAAAACAGGTGTAGCTCAGTGGTTTGAGTGCCTGCTTGCCATGTACAAGGTCTCAGGTTCAATCCCTGGTACCTCCTTAAAAAAAAAAAAAAAGCGAGAGGGGCAGAGGGTAAAAAGTGTATGTGTATCAAATCAAATATGGTTGTTACATATTTAGGATGTTAAATTTAACCCCATGGTAACCACAAGAAAAATTGATGAAAAATATATCCAGATAGAAAAGACAAGGCACCCAATATGGTGCCACACAAAAAAGTCACATAAATATAAATGTAGGCTTTAATGGAAGTAAGGGACAAAAAAGGCATAAGACATACAAAGGCTAAATAGCAGAATGGCAGAGGAAAGTCCTGTATTATCAATAGTGACTTTAAATGTAAATGGCTTTAACTCCCCAGTCAAAAGATAAAGATTGGCAGAATGGATAAAAAAAGCATGGCCCAACTATATGCTGTCTGCAAGAAACTCACCTTAAATTCAAAGATACAAGCAGGTTTGAAAATGAAAGGATGGGAAAAAAATATACCATGCAAGTCATAACCAAAAGAGAGCAGGGGTAGCTATACTAATATCAGGTAAAATAGACATTAAGTCAAAAACAGTCTTAAGGGACAAAGATGGTCATTATATACTAATAAAAGGGCAATTCAACAAGAAGATGCAACAATTATAAATATATATGTACACCTAACAGCAGAGCCCCAATATACATGAAGCAAATACTTACAGATTTGAAGGGAGAAATTGATGGTTCTACATTAATAGTAGAAGACTTTAATATACCACTTTCAATAATGGGTAGAACATCTAGACAGAAGACTAATAAGGAAGTACAGGACTTGAATGATACACTAAACCAACACGACCTAACAAGAATATATACAACACTTCACCAAACAAAAATAGAATGCATACTTCTCGAGTGCACATGCATCATTCTCCACGATAGACTATATATTGGACCACAAAACAAATCACAAATTTAAAAATATTGAAATCATACAATGTATATTCTCCGACCACAATGGAATGAAGCTAGAAATCAATAACAGAGGGAGAAAAGGAAAATTAACAAATATGTGGAAATTAAACAACATACTCTTAAACAACCAATAGGTTAAAGAGGAAGTCACAAACAAAATTGGGAAATATCTTGAGGCCAATGAAAATGAAATTACAACATACCAAAAGTTATGGGATGTAGCAAAGGCAGTGATTAGATGGAAATGTATA
>JAQZBX010098432.1:0-11579 GCA_029593785.1 Cabassous unicinctus | reverse complement strand
TTATTCTTCCTTGCATTTGAGAAGACTGTATTTTTATATTCTTTCATTCTCAGGTCTTTGCCAATTTAGTTTTGAATTGGTGAACCATGTTAATTTCAATATATTACTGCTAGATTATATGTTTTCTTTCAGACCTTAGTTTTACATTTTCCATTCTATTGTGTTGAATACAGTTGCTTTGAATTCAAGTATATCTAATTTTTTTTAAAAAAAATGTTCATTGCCATTCTTTCTATTTTATAACTTCTAATTTACTTAAAATGTGTTTTCTAAGTTAATGGGCAGATATTTACACCTTTGTGAAAACAAAGGTGAAGTTCCTGCTTATTTGGATTTTACATTTTACTGGAGAATTCAGAGAACAATGAAATGAGTTCACATGTGGCATGATTTCTTCAGGGACACATCATATGAAGGCAGTTAATCAGGGTAAAAGTATGGATGTTGCAGCATTGTAATGATTATATATTTTGTGGTTTGGGAAGGTTTTTTGTATATTTTATAAGGAACAGCACCAAGACTCGAATGTGTCCATTGGATTTTCTAAAAAGTCATCAGACACAAAGCCCAAGAATAACAAAAATAAAAATAAAAAAGAATGTCACCCAAGCAAAATGAGAAGGGGCCCTGCTGCACCCACTATGGGACCATACAAACATCAATGTAGCCCTATAAGCATGGGCCAAGCACAGGTATAACAGGTAGATCAGGGCATGATGTGGAGACCATGACAAGGCAGGTGCAACATGAACACATGCTCTGTACATGGCCCTGGAGTCTGGAGGAGTCTTGGCTCCCACACTGGCTGCCGGTTCTCTCTCTCCTCTCTCAACCTTGCTCTTCCATTTTATTCTTCTTTCATAGTGCCTTTTCCCCAATAGCAGGGACCGGCCTTCTTTTGAATCTGTTCTTGCCTTTAGTCCAGTGGCATCCAAAAATGTTTGCCCATTTCTTAGAGAAAGGCAGACTTTTAAAACTTTGTGGTGCACAATAAGAACTTTTGCAGACACACATATACACAACACACATGATTGAGCAGAGATTCATGAAACAATTTTATGTACCCATACTATATGTGATACACTCTGATATATCTATGTCTGTGTGTGTGTATAATATTTACCCATATAAATTTATATCTTCTTGTGGCTTTAAATAATTGACTAGTGTCCTTTATTTTCAACCTGAAGAACTCCCTTTCTCATTAATGGTAGGGCTGGTTTAGTAGTGAAAAAGTCGCTCAGTTTTTGTTTATTTCAGAATGTTTTGGTTCCTCCAAAGTTTCTTTTTAAATTATGACTAATTTATTAGAAATAATAAGCTAAATTTCAAGTGATAGTTATAAAATCAGCAAAATAATCCTAAAATTACTAAATAGTGAACAAATCTTTAAAAAGGATTCAAAAGTTATCAGTATAAATAGAAAGAAATATAATTTGAAACACCGGAACTTGGGTCATTCATAATTAAATATATCCATTCATTAGAATATTCTATATATTCATGACACGTCCAATATTCAAATTCCAAAAATTTAGTATTTATATAATTCAAAAATTCTACTAATCTCTCCTATAAAGTTCTCCAACATTTTTGTACTTTTTGTATTTTCTTTTTTTGTTGGTTTATTTACTCTGCTCATTTTACTCTTTGGCTGTTCATTTTCTGTAAGGTGTCTTGATGGTATAAAGAAATCATTTCATTGTCTTTTGTAAAAATGTAGATTCTTCTCTTCTATTACTGTTTCTGGGCATCCAGGTAGCTATAAAGAATGCACAGCTGCCAGGACCATGGAAGCACTTTATTCACCACAGTCACTCAGGGATTACATGAGCTCATTATGTTTTTGTTTTCTCTCATATTTCTCTGTTTCTGGGCAATCTTTTTTTATTTAAAAAAGTGTTAAAGTAGTCATACCAAAGGGAAGCCCATGGTTTACATGTCCATGGAAGGATGACAACTTTGTGGGAAATGTTATCTAAATGTGCTGCCCTTGTTTCCACTCATGACCACACAGTGTGTTGGTGAAAAGAACATCAATGCAGACCCAGAAGCCACCACATGCTGTCTGCGTGGGTGTTTGGTGTCATCTGTCCAGTCTTCAGAGTGGAATACCTGGGCTCACATTCCAAAATATGTGCCTTATAATGAAGAGTAAACAATGCAAATCTATGTTTATAAATAAAGGATATATTCATTTATATTTGGAGGAATCCTTAGAAACCATCAGAAAATGAGTAGAGGTACAACATGTGGCCAAGGCACTGTTTGGCCTGAAGTTTTAGTAACATCTGTAAGCCCACCTCATTCTTAAACCTTCTCTAGTCATCTTATCACTCTCCCTCTTTTTCTCTCCCTTGACCACACTTGCTGACCTTGGACATTGGAAACCAGCTGTTTCCTTATGGCATTTTCCCCAGGTATTCTCTCAGCTGGTAAAACTTCCCTAGGTCTCCTTGTGGCTACCTAGCTCTCATTAAGAGGCTAAAATATCTCCTTGTCTGCTGGACCTGCTTGAACGCTAGTTAAAAATAGCACCCTCATTTTACTGTCTACTTTTCTCCAGCTCCTTTCTTAAGAATATTAGAATCTGTCATGTTATATGATTACTTTGTTATTTACTTATATTCTTTCTCCATCATTAGAATGTAGCATTGATGTGTTGCAGAGCTGTATTACGATCATCTAGACATTGCCTAGTATATAACCAACACTCAATACACACACCTCAAGTAATTGAATAGATATTTCATAAAAAATATAGAATTCATGAGTGCTTGAAGAAAAAGTCAACAAAGGGCCAGGAAATCCTACTCAGAATTGGTGCTATAATCCCCCAAGGGCCCAGATGCATAAAAATATATAGAAATTAATATCTTGACTACAAAATAGAAATTATAGTTTCTCATCTATGATAGTAATGCCTGTTTGTGTACAAATTATTGATGTTCTTTCTTCTTTATGATAGTCACATCAACAATATAAGGCAAGGAAATAATACCTGAATGTCAAAATTTCTTCTCCTGGGATTTTCAGAGGAGCCAGATTTGCAGCTCTTTGTCTTTGGGCTGTTCCTATCCATGTACCTGGTCACTTGTGCTGGGAACTTGCTCATCATCCTGGCCACCATCACTGACTCCCACCTCCACACACCCATGAACTTCTTCCTCTCCAACCTCTCTTTTATAGACATCAGTTTCTCCTCCACCACTGTCCCATTGATGCTGGTGAACATACACACACAGAGCAAAGTTATAACCTATGTATAATGCATCACTCAGATGTACTTTTTCATGCCCTTTGGAGGGTTAGACGAATTCCTCTGGGCTGTGATGGTCTATGATCGCTTTGTGGCCATCTGTCACCCCCTGCACTACATGGTCATCATGAACCCCCGGCTCTGTGTCCTGCTTGTACTTGGGTCCTGGATCATGATTTCTTTGCATTCATTGTTAGAAAGCTTAATGATGTTGTAGCTGTCCTTTTGTGAACCCTTGGAAATCCCACACTTTTTCTGTGAACTTAATCAGATGGTCCAATTTGCTTGTTCTGATACCTTCATCAATGACATAGTGATGTATTTTTCAGCTGGGCTTCTGGGTGGAGGTCCCCTCACTGGGGTCATTTTCTTTTACTTTAAAATTATTTCCTCCATTCATGCAATCCCATCAGCTCAGTGGAAATATAAGGCATTTTCCATCTGTGCATCTCACCTCTTGGTGGTCTCATCATTTTATTGTATAAGCATAGGGGTGTACCTTAGTTTTGCTGCTTCACACAGCATAGACTCAGAGGCACCAGCCTCGGTGATGTATACCATGGTCACACCCATGCTGAACCCCTTCATCTACAGTCTGAGGAATAAAGACATAACGGGGGCTCTGAAAAAATTATTTAGAAGGAAAACAAAATCATCATTATCCCTGTGACTGAGGATGTGCCTGTGAATGAAGGATTCAAAGACATATCCAGAAATTGTGGTTATGTAAACCAAACATACAAGTAAAAATTGGCTTTTCTCTTTATTTCATAGAGTTTCAATGTATTTGATTTTAAGTCAAGTTCTCTATTAAGCTTTCTCTGCCTCTTAGATATCCAACATTTTTTTTTCCTTTATTCACTTTCCCAATTTCCAAATGTTATTTTCAACTTTGAGAAATAATTTGGAAATTCCAGCATATTTCAAGAATCATGATTTTCTTAAGGAAATTTTTTCTTAAAGTGGCATTTATCATCAAACTAACATTTTCCTCTTCGTAATGAAAGAGTAGTGGTGAGTTTTCCTGCCCCTATGGAAAAAAATTACACCTGATACCTAAGTCTATTTATAAAATTATGATCTTGAGGAAAGTTTGAAAATGCAGCTTTTCAGTTTTGGGTCAATCATTCCTTTCTAGATGATCTTTATATTAATTTTAAGTTTCACATATTGTCCTTCTTAAAGACGGTTATCTGATTTTATTCCCCTCATTAGAATCCTGTTTTCTTATTCAGCTGATTGCCAACAGTGCTTATCATGGTTGGACTCTAGCACAGATTACTAAAGGAATAATGATTGTATTCCTTTAGGTGGATTGTAGAGGATTACAAATTTGTATAAACTTATGGTGTTATATGGCCATAGCAACATATATGATCTTAAATATTGTCATGGAAAATTTAAAAATCATATTGTTTTACTCTCAAAATATTTACTTTTCATTATGTGCATGTAATCATTGACATATGGACACTTGATGTCCATATGCAAGGCAGTATATTCATTGGCATGAGGGACTGGGTTGCAAGTTCTATATTATTTCATTGAATCATATACCCATTTCTGCTTGAAAACTTCCTGTGATGCCTACACGTGTTATCCCTATGTTCCTCTAAGGAAACTCTCTGCCCTTTTTAAATATATGATAATGGGAAACTTCAGAGGAGGGAACAAATTATGTACTTACTAAGATACTTTGTATCATTTCTTCAAAATTCTCTTCAATCCTCATGCACAATGGATGACTGACACAAAAGTGGATTCCTGACCACAGAATAGCTCTGGTAATGGAGACTTCCATCTCAGGGTCACCAGTTATTCCTGCATAAATATGCATGTCCATCCATATGCTCCAAGTTATCTGGAGGGGAATTTTAATTGTAGTCACTTTTAAGTATAGTTATCTAATGTAAACTTGAATAAAAAGGTGATAATCAATTATGTCTTCAAATGTTTAAAGAAATGCAAGCAGTAGGAAGAATCAGAATATCTGATAGCCTCATTTCTGTTAATGTTAATTATGTGTCAGTTAGGTATTGCAGCATAACAAGACATCTCAGAAGTAAATAGTTGAGAGGTTGATTTTATAACTTTATGGTAGTCTATGGTATGGAGTGATTTTTTTTATAGATTCTGGCTCCCCATGAGTCTGTGGTCAGCTGTGTGTCATCTGGAGCTACTTTCATCTTCTTGGTTAAGTTCTCTCACATATTGGTGGCCTGATTGGCTGAAGGCTGGTCTAGAGTACCCTCAACTGGGACAAATGTCCTCCCACCACATATCCTTTCATCCTCCAGGAGATTGAGACAGGATTCCAAGAGTGACCTGCAGAAACCCATCAAGGTGCCTCAGGCACACCATTAAATCCACTATATTCTATTCGCAAAGGAAATAAGAGATCATCATTCCCACCCAGATTCAAAGGTGGAGAAAGAGACTCCACCTCTTGGTGGATGTAGCTGCACAGTCCTCTTGCAAATATTTTGATAAGAAAAAGTAAGAGGATTGGTGACATCTATGCATTCAGTCTAATAAAGGGGTATATTTTATTTCAATTAAGTTTTTTTTATTTTTCACTTTAAAGAGTTCTCTATTTGCCATTTTCAGCAAGTCCGTGCTGTCTCTTTATCTAAGAGGCAGAGAAATCTTAATAGCGAATTGACTTTCTATTCACTTTTAATTATTTTATTGGAGAAGCTGTGGATCTACAAACAACAATTCATAAAATACAGGATTCCCGTACATCAATGCAACATAAACACTCTGCGTTGGTGTGAAAGATATGTTACAATTGATGGCAACACTTTTTATGTACTATTTCTTATGTGTGTGAGATTTATTTGGAAATTTTTTTATTTTTAAAGAACCTTTATTTGTTATTGTTTATATATACTTTTTATTTTAAAAGATACTTAGATTACATAAATATTACATAAAAAATATAGGGGATTCTCAAATGCCCTGCTTCCTACCCCTCCCAAATTTTTCCACATTAACAACATCCTTCATTAGTGTGGTACATTTGTTACAATTGATTAACATGTATTGGAGCATTGCCACTAAGCATAGATTATAGTTTGCATTGTAGTCCACACTCTCTTCTGCACAATTTTATAAGTTATGACAAGGTATATAATGACCTGTATCTGTCATTGCAATGTCATTCAGGACAATTCCCAGTCCCAAAAATGCTCTCAAATTTCACCTACTTTTCACTCTCCCACCCCTCAGAAACTCCAGTGACCACTGCCTCCACATCATTGATAAAAGTTCCTCAATTGCTAGAATCATAATAAGTCTATAGTACAGTAACAGTAAGCAAAGTCTAGTCCATCATTCATTCTCTAATCCTGAGGATTCTGGGGTGGTGATGCCCACTCTGCCTCCAATTGAGAGGTGGCTTTGATCCCATGAGGCAGACAGATGGGACTACCTTGCTTGCAGTTGCAAACCCTCTCTGTTCCTTGGGATGGTTGCTGTCTATAATCATCTCCTTGTTAGTTGTCCTAGATGAGTCCAGTGAACTGGAGAGTATGTGTTGCAACTCTGTTGAGTTTTAGGGCCCAGCTGGCACATAGACAGCCCAAAGATTTAAGTCTCTTAGACATATACCCATCAACTCTAGTACTAACTATAGGTTCAAGTAGGAGGGGCAGAAGAGCCACGTGTAGGGAAACAACAACTGAGTCCAACACTGTCCAAAATACAGTCTACTGGCAGGGTGCCAAATACCTGAGCTGTCTGCCCTGCTCTGTCTGGATATCTCCAGAGCCCTCAGAAGCCCTGCTATTTGAGGCAAATTTTAGTTTGCCAGTCAATGAGATGCTGCTGAAATGTGCATAAGCGTAACGTCTGGGAGAACCTCTTGGCTCTCTTTGAAGTCTCTTAGCCATATAAAATCATTTTTCTTCACTATTTCCCCCTTTTGTCAAGGTCTTTTTCCAGTTGCATTGCAATTTGGTGCTTGGTAGTAATCCTTTGGTGCCAGGGGAGCTTACCCCGGGATTCATGTCCCATGATGGGGAGAAGGTAATGCATTTCTATGATGAGTTGGGCTTAGAAAAATGTCACATTTTAGCAACAAGGAGGCTCTCAGGAGGTAACTCTTAGACATTGCATAATACTAAGCTGTTTCAATGTCTGAAAAGGTTCATAAGTACAGTCTTCACTATTTAGGCACATCAGTGGTCAATCTCCCTTCACTAGTCACTGCCCCTGTACTAGGGGAATTCTTGTTGCCCAATCAGAGAATGTGGCACAGCTCACTGAATGGGAATTTGATATTCTTTTGATTATTATGTGAACCTTCACCCTCTGTGATAATGCCCCATGAACATTTGAACACATTCATTTGTCTTGTAGTTATGCCCCAGGTGAACATCTTTACATGCATCCCCCATCTCTGACACCATGCACCAATATTCTTCTACTGCCACAGCTGTAACCCTTCTGTGATCCAAAACTTATTTAAAATTGAAGCCAACAAAATAATGAAATAAAATTAACAGGAAAATGATATAGTTTTAAAAATAATAAATAAAACACAAAAAGTTTTTAAAAGTTTGAAATAATAAAAAATATGAAATTAAAAAGAAATTGACATTATGTCTTTCATCACTGTTAGATCTGTTGTCTTGTATGTACACTGACATTTTTTTCTGTTTGTCCCCAGTGTCTTATTTTTTTTCATTTTGTCTTCAAACAAGCTTTAAGTTACAGAAAAGTCACATACAGATTATTGATGATTTCCATATACCCAGCATGCTCCCCCTTTCCCCCTTTCCCCTATTAATAACATTTTACATGTGGATGGTACATTTGTTACAATTGATATACAAATATTGAAACATTGCTACTTACCATGGTCAATGATTTACACTATGGTTTACATTTTGGACTGTACAGATTTTATAGATATTGATGAAGTTTAACAAGATCAGTATCCATCATTGAAAGATCATTTAGAACAAATCCATCACCCAAGAATGCCCCATGTAGCATTTATTCCATTCCTCCTTACCCCTCCCCCCAAGACTGATGGTAAACCACCTAGATTAATGCATTGAAGGACAAGTTTCATAGTTACCTACAACGATATTGAGGACTTGACATACTGGCTTGTCCTCCCTGATTAGGCACTGCCAATGTTCTCAAGATACTCCTGCTCCTCTCTCTGGGATCCTAGCACTGCCCCCTAGGATGGCATTCCAACACCTTCATGCTCATTATGTGAGTCTACACCCACCAATACAACATACTATGACAAGATGAACACTCATACACTCCCTAGAGGCCTGCCCTAGGTGCGAATTGTCACGACTGCCCCCCAAATCCAACACCCTAATTATGTAATGCTCCCCTGCCATATGGCCAAATTAACTTTCCCAGTGTTGGAGTTTCAAATACATACCCACAATTCCCCAGAGTTCAACTTCTCCCACTCCAATCCTCCAGCCAGTTCCATGGACAATCCAACTCAACTTCCCTATCCTATGCCCCTCACAGACCAGCACCACCCAGACCAATAGCTTCACTGTACCACTGTTATGCCCATCCACTGCACAACTACACCCTTCTACCTTAGCTTAGATTTTGCCCATATGGACAGAACTCTGTTAATATTACTTGAAAGGTAGGTTTCTTATTGACAAACTCTCTTAATTTCTGTTTGTCTGTGAATATTTTGAACACTCACTCATTTTTGAATGCCAGCTTTGTTGGATAAAGAAATCTTGGCAGGAAGTTTTTTTCTTTTAACTCCTTAACTATGTCATACCACTGCCTTCCTGCCTCCATGGTTTCAGATGAGAAATCAAAACTTAATCTACCTTCCCTTGTATGTGTTGGATCTCTTTTCTCTTGCTGCTTTCAGTATTCTCTGTCTTGAGCATTGGACAATTTGACAAGTATATGTCTTGGAGTAGGCCTCTTAGGAGTTATACTGTTTGGGGTGTGCTGCACTTCCTGGTCATGTACATCCATCTCCCTCAATAGGGTTGTGGGCTTTTCAGCCATTATTTCCTCTAACACGCCTCCTTTCCCCTTTCCATTCTCTTCTCCCTCTGGAATACTATAATGCATAAGTTTGTGCATTTCATGTTGTCATTCAAGTCCCTAATCCCTGCTGGATTTTTTCAATTTTTTTATCTATCTGTCTAATTTCACCTGTACTGTCTTCCACATTGCTGATTAATTCCTCTGCCTGTTGAAATCTGCTGTTATGTGCTTCTAGTGTATTTTTGATTTCTTACATTGTGCCATTCATCACCATCATATGAATGTTTTAAAATTTCTTCAGTATGTTCTTTCAGTGTCTTCTTAGCATCTTTAATCTCTTCCTGTACTTCATTAACTTGATTCATGATATTTATTTGGACATCTAAGATCTGTTGTTTCCTGATCTATATCCTCCAGTTTTTAATTTGCTTATTGGACTGGGCCATGTCTTCCTGTTTCTTAGGACGGCTTGTAACTTTTTGTTTTCTAGGCATCTGTTTATATTGATGGGCTTATTCAGTTGATTATCTTCTCTTTCTACTCTAGGGCTTTATTTTGTTGTTGTTTTTGTGTTTGTGGTAAGGTTTCACTTGGACACTTCATTCTTATTATTCTATTTCCTTGCTATTGTCTATGTGCCCTTGGGGGAAAAAAATAGGAACAGAGAAAAGGAAAAAGATAAGAAGATAAAAAGAGTAATAATAATAAAAATATTGAAAGGTAGAAGAGGAATGATACAAGACCTAGGAAAATGAATAATTAACACAAGTAAGAAGTGCCGAGGAATAAGAATAAAAAAGTGGATAGAAACAATGAAATGAAAAGCAAAATAGAGAAAAATATATACAATGAATTAAAAAGCTACAATGATGAGAAAAGAGGAAAAGAAAAAAGAGAAGAGAAAACCAATAAAAATGTAAAAAAGAAAGAGCAGAACAAAAGAGAGAGAAATAAAAACAAGAAAAATTGAAAACCAAACAAAAATAAGTGGAATGAAAGAACAACAACAGAAAACAGAAAACAGAAAAATGAAGGAAAGAAAAGCAATAGTGTAGGTAGAAAAAATTGATAAGAGAAAAAAAATGAAAACAAAGAAATGGGAAAACAACAAACTGGAAAGAAGACTGCAACATCTAATAAAAAAGAAGGAGAAAGAATGAAAAAAACAAAAACAAAAGCAAAACAAAGAAAAACAGCTTTCCGTCTTTGGACCCCAAGGAGCTTCTAAGGCTGCCAGTGTTCAATAAACAATCACCCTACAGTGTGCCCTCTGCAGGTTTTGAACTGGGTTTTAGCGAGTAAAATAAGGTGGGGGGTGGAACTTTTTTGTTGTTGTTGTTTTTAAATAAGAGATACAAGAAAAAGCTAATACAAAAAGAATGTCTATATGTAACCTGTCATAAAGGTTATGATAACTGATAACTCAGTGGATCACTTCTCTAAGAGAAGGTGGCCATTGAACCCAGGACCTCCTATATACAAGGCAAGAATTCCTCCACAGAGCTAAACTGTCTCCTTAGGTTAATTATCCTTTCAGATATCTATCTGTCCCCTTTCCCTCAGGTAGGTTAGATTCCTAGCAGCTTGCCAGAGTTCTAATGATGAGGTGCCTGTCTGTCCTGTCCCCTCTCTAATCTAATTCCTGTCTTTTCCCTGGTGACTGGGTGTGAAAGTCTGCCTGAGGAGATCCCCTCTCACCTCTCACTGTCAGTTTGGGGTCCTTTCTGAGATTCAAAGGGGGCTCAGCTGGCCAAACTCACCACAAAGAAACAAGTCTCCACCCTCTCATACCCCTCTTCCTACCAGCGAATGGCCCCTCATACTCCATTTAGAGCAGTGAGCCAGGGGCTCCACTCAGGCTATTTACAATGAGGGCAGGGGTATATGTGCCACTTCCAGCCACAGGTGTAAGCAGCTCAAGATATTCCTTTGGTTTTTCATCTTTCTAGTACCAACCAAGATGACTCAGAGCACATTCCCGTTCTATATATATCTAAAGCAGCTCCTTCAGACAGATCTTTGTCCTCTCTCCACTCCTTTGTTGTGAGAGGGCCAGATTCTGCCTATCCACCTCAGTGCCATTTTCCCAGAACTGAACCCTACTGTCTTGTAGGGAGACCATGCGTCAGTGTCATCATCCACCATCCAGGAAGAGTTTGGACTTTCACTCAGACCTCTTCCACTCAGAGATGTAATCCAGGTCAATCAGAGAGCCCAAAAGATGCTGCAGGAAAGGGTGAGGGAGAATAGAAGTAGAGAATTGTGATCTAAGATCATGTGAAAGCTAGTCCAGTGTAGTCCACAGCCAAGAGATCATCATGCA
>JAQZBX010098431.1:0-11580 GCA_029593785.1 Cabassous unicinctus | reverse complement strand
ATCAGCAGACATCTTGCTCCAATATGTGGCAACAGACTTTGGTGAGGGAAGTAACTTACACTTTATGGCCTGGTAACTGTAAGCTTATACCCCAAATAAATAACTTTTATAAAAACCAAATGATTTCTGGTATTTTACATCAGCAACCCTTTGGCTGACTAATATAATAAGTCACCAGAAACTAGAAGGAGGATAGAGAATGGAAAACTGAGGGTTAATCTGTGCAGAGTTGGTAAAAAGGTTGTTTGTATATCTTTGCAAATGAATAGAAATGGTGAAAGCATATCATGGTGTTTGTAACTAGCAGAGCTGTTATATGGGTATGAGAGTGGTTGAAAGGGAAAGTCTAAGGTCATGTGTATTACTAGAAGGAAAGCTAAAAACTGTAAAATTGGACTGTATAAGATAGTAAAACCTCATGTAAAACATGAATATGGGTGATATTGCATATATAAGACAGTTTTTACAAAATATAAATATCAATACACTAGAGAGAAGGAAACAGAATAGCAGCTATGCATGGCAGGGGACGCATAGAGAGATTGTGAGGTGATGAGTTTTGTTTGTTTATTATTATTATTGGAATAATAAAAGTGCTCTAAGAATGATTTAAGAGATGAATGCACAAATATGTGATTACACCAAATACCATTGATGTAAAAAAAAAAAAAAGTGTTACCAGTAAAAAGAGATAGAAAAAAATGAAAGGGACAAAATATTAAAAATATGTTAGCAAATAAGATTCTGCAATATGTACACCATGACCAAATGAGCATCATTCCAGGGATCTAAGTCTGCTTCAATATTCAAAAGTCAATCACTGAGGACAACCAGCAAGATGGTGGCAGAGGAAGGAGCTCCTAGAATCAGCTCCTGCTACAGGGCAGTAAGTAATCACCCAGAGATAACTAAAGGACTTGTTTGGGGGCTCCAGGAGACCAGAAGTGCATCCTGCAGCATCCTTTAAAGACTGAAAGGAGGAAACTGCCCATCTGCAGAGAAGATTCATAAATAGAGCACTCCATGCCACGGAGGCCGGTCCACATCCTCCACTGGAGGCACAATCTGCCCTGGGAGCTGTTCCACAGCTGGAATTGGAAGCTCCACTTCCCAAAAACGGGAGAGGAAGAGATGGCTGGGCACCAACCTCAGCTACTGATTAGTAACTTTGGCAGGCTAAAGTATAATCCTAAGAACAGCTAAAGTTTGAACCTGTCAAAGTCAGAAAGAGGCCGGTAGCTGCCATCTTTACTCTGCAGCTGACACGAGGGGAAGCGGGGCTGACTGAAAACCACAATGCTGGTAGGAACCGACTTTTTTCCATCTAGATCAGATTGCTGCTTTAGTCTAAACCCCAGGCCCACCTCGGACAGGGAGGAAGATGGGGGTACCTGTGCCAGCCTCTCTAGGAAACTACAGGACATGCCGCGGAGGCCGGTGATCATCCCACTTTGGTGGCGCAAGCCACCCAGAAGCTATTCAGTAGGAGGAATTGGAAGCTCCATTTCCCAAAAACAGGGGAGGAAGAGACAGTTGGCCACCAATGTCAACTACTGATTAGTCAGTTTGGCTGGTTAAAATATAACCTTAAGAACAGCTGAACTTTGAACTTGTCCAAGTTGGAAGGAGGCCAGTAGCCACCATTTTGATTCCACCCCCAGCATGAGGGGAAGCTGGGTTGACTGAAAATCACAGTGATGGCCTTCAGCTCAAGCCTAGGCTTCAGCCCCATCTCAAGCAGGGAGGAAGCTGGTGGGCCCTGCAACAGCCTATCCAGGTAACTGCAGGTACATTTGGCTGGCACAGACTGAATAATCAGAAGTCTACCTGGGCAACTGTGGTCATCTTGGACCTGCACTGCATAGATTGCTGCCGTCAACTGCAACTCCATCCCTGCCCCAGGTGGGGGAGAAAGGGGTGTAAAGCTTCATCAGTCTCTCTGGGCAACTACAGTCTAGGCCTGCATGAGTTGGATTATTCCACACAGCTGTAGCTCTGTCTCTACCACTGACAAAGGAGAAAGTTGGGAGAAGCTTCATCAGTCCCTGGAAAAATGAGGGCAGTTTGAGACTCTACAGCTTACAGCACCAACTACATCCTTGGCTCCTACTACACAACCCACAAGAGAGAAAGGGCAGGAAGCCCTAAACTAAAGAGAAAAACTGTACCCAGAATAAATACTCTAGTAAGCCAGATGCAAAGACACCAACAAAAATTACAATCCACACCAAGAAACAGGAAGATATGGCCCAGTTAAAGGAACAAAATAAGCCTCCTAATGACATAAAGGAGTTGAGACAACTAATCATAGATGTTCAAACAATTCTCCTTAATAAATTCAATGAGATGGCTAAATAAATTAAGGATATTAAGAAGACATTGGATGAGCACAAAGAATTTGAAAGCATACATAGAAAAATAGCAGATCTTATGGGAATGAAAGGTGCAATAATTGAAATTAAAAATACACTGGAATCATGTAATAGCAGATTTGAGGAGGCAGAAGAAAGGATTGGTGAAGGTGAAGAAATGGCCTCTGAAAGTGAACATAAAAAAGAACAGATGAAGAAAAGATTGGAAAAACTTGAACAAGTCTCAGGGAAATAAAGGACAGCAAGAGACGTGCAAGCATACATGTCATGGGTGTCCCAGAAGGAGAAGAGAAGGGAAAAGGGTCAGAAGGAATATTTGAAGAAATAATGGTAGAAAATTTCCTAACCCTATTGAAGGACATAGATATCTATGTCCAAGAAGCACAACGTACTCCCATCCAAAAAAATCCTAATAGACCAACTCCAAGACACATACTAATTAGAATGTCAAATGCCAAAGACAAAGAGAGAATTCTGATAGAAGAAAGAGAAAAGCAATGCATAACATATAAGGGATACCCAGTAAGATAAAGTGCTGATTTCTCACCAGAAACCATGGAGGCAAGAAGACAGTCGTATGATATATTTAAGATACTGCAAGAGAAAACTTCCAGCCAAGAATCCTATATTCGGCAGGATTGTCTTTCAAAAATGGGGTTGAGTTTAGAATATTCACAGATTAAACAGAAACAGAGAGAGTTTGTAACCAAGAGACCAGCTTTGCAGGAAATACTAAAGGATGTGCTACAGCCTGAAAAGAAAAGACAGGAGAGAGAGGCCTGGAAGAGAGTCTAGAAATGAAGATTATTTCAATAAAAGTAAATAAAAGTTTCAAAAGAGTGTTGAAAATAAAATACGGCAGATAAAACATAAATATTTAGGAATAAAGTTAACTGAAGATGTAAAGCACTTGTATTCAGAAAACTACAACTCATTGTTAAAAGAAATTTTAAAAAGTCCTAAATAATTGGAAGAACATTCCATGCTTACAGATTGGAAGACTAAATATCATTAAGATGTCAATTCTACTCAAATTTATATACAGATTCAAAGCAATCCTGATAAAAATTCCACCAGCATTTTTTAAATAAATGAAAAACATGATTATCAAATTTACTTGGAAGGGCAAGGTGTCCTGAATAGCGAGAAACACCTTTAAAAGGAAAAGCAAAGTTGGAGAACTCTCACTTCTGAACTTTAAACCATATTACCAAGCTACAGTGGTAAAAACAGCATGTACTGGCATAAAGATAGACATATAGACCATTAGAACCGAATTGACGGTTCAGAAACAGACCCTCACATCTATGGTCAAGTGATTTTTGACTAGCCTGTCAAACCCACCCAGCTCAGGCAGAACTGTCCATTCAACAAATGGTGTTAAGAAAACTGGATATCCATAGCTAAAGAAGGAAAGAGGGCCTCTATCTCACACCCTACACAAAAATTAACTCAAAATGAATCAAAACCTAAATATAAAAGCAAGAACCATAAAGCTTCTAGAAGAAAATGTAGGAAAATATCTTCAAGACCTGGTGGTAGGTGGTGAATTCTTAAAGGAAATAAGAGGAGGACTGAGATGGACTACTGATATTGTATGTAGAAGTTTTAATTAGCTTTACAGTAAAAGTATGGAAATGTGCAGAGTTGATGGTAACACATTATAGTGAGTAACAGCTGGTTTATAAATGGGGATGTGACTGAAAATGGTATTCTAGGGATGTAAATGCCAATTGACAGAAAGTTAGAGAATAATCCAGGAAGTGAATAACACAGTAAACCCAGAGGTAGATGAGAATTGTGGTTGATGGTACAGATGCAAGAGTGTCCTTTGTGAGCTAGAGCAGATGTTCATCACTGTTGCAGGGTGGTGGGAATGTGGAGAGGCATGGGAAAAATACAACTGGAGTGACCTATGGACTGTTGTTAACAATAATAATGTAATATTCTTGCATCTATGCCAAAGATGTACTGTGTTGATAGTGGGGTAGTATGGAGGATGTGTGTCAGATGTACGCTATGGACCTGGTAGTGATTGGATGATATTATCTCATAATCTGTGGCAGATGTTCCACCACGGTGTGGTGTGTTGATGGAAGGGTGTTGTTTGGGAATTCTGCACATGTGCATGATTGTTTTGTAGGTTTACAATTTCTGTCATAAAAATGTATTTGAAGAATAATGCTGGGGTGGGTTGGGAGAAAGATGTACCAGATGTAGAATGGGGACTATAATTAGCAGTAAAAGTTTGACAATATTCTTTCATAACTTGTAACAAATGTCTCATGACAATGCAAGGTGTTGGTGGAGAGTTGATGTATGGGACTCCTGTATGATGTTTTGAATGTTTGCTGTGTAAGTTCATAACTTTTACTATACACTTACTGTTTTTGTATGTTCATGTATAAATGATATAATAATAATAATAATAGGGTGGGTTGGAGGAAAATACTTTGGTTAATAGTAATATTTTGAGGATGCTCTTTAATCATTAGTTTAAAATGTTTAACAACAATGCAAGATATTTGTGGTAGGGTGAGGTATGAGAGCCCTGTATGGTGTTATGTATGTTTGTTTTGTAAGGTCACAACTATTGCTATATACTTACTGTTTATGTATATTCATGTATGAGTGATATACTTCAATAAATTTTTTTTAAAGTTAACATATATCAAGGCCATGATTGTAGTGAATGAGTTACTCTACATTATAATAAAAGTAAGACATCTTCAATATAACAAAAAAAAAGTCAATCATTGTAATCCACCATATTACTATAATTATATTATATGAACAGTCATGATTATATCAACTGATGCAGAAAACACCTTTGACAATATTCAACATCCTTTCACGATTTTTAATGATTCTTTAAATGGCAAAATTCTAGAAATGAAGAACGTATGAGCAATTGCCAGGGACAAGGGAGAAAGGTGTGGCTTTCAAAGGTCAACATGGTGGATCCTTCAGGTGATGGAAAAGTTCTGACTCTATAAATGTCATCATCCTTATTGTGACATTGAACTACTGGTCTTCAAGATGTTAACTCTGGGGAACACTGGGTAAAGAGTACACTGGATCTCTTTGTATTATTTGTTACAATTGCATGTAAATTTACAATTATCTGTAAATAAAAAGTTTAATTAAAATAATAATAGAATAAACTAAGGAAAAACAATTAAATTGAAAACAGAAAATCAATAGAGAAAATAAATGAAAGAAAAATCTGGTTCTTTGGGAAAAAAATCAATGCTACAAATATTCAAGAGAAAGTTTAAATGTAGGAATGGAATTGCCTTTATGTTATCTTAAGTGCCTCTGCAGTATTCTCAGGCTTCCCAACCCCACAAAAGACATGACTTATTTCTGAACTGTTTGGAATGTACTCTGATTTGTCCCCAGGCCTCCTGACCTCTAATATCATGATTCATACTTCCATTATCAGTCTCACAATGTGGTGTAACAGAAAAAAATGAGCTCTGTAGATAGAACTGGATTTCATTTCTGGCTCTGTGCCTTACAAGTTGTGTAAACAAAATAATCTCCTTGATATCTTATATCTTCGTCTTTATATTGACAATTGTATCATTTTCATACTTTGCAGGTTTATTATAAGAATTAAAGTATCACATGTCAAGTGTCTAACACAGTTCCTGGTACACTGAGGCACTCAATAAATGTTAGTTCTCTTCTCTTGCCTTATTAGTATTATACTTTATCCTCAAACAAATAGAAATGCCGAAAGTGTGATAAGCCAATTAATGATGGCATTAATTACATTCATAATATTGTACTACCATCACCAACATCCATTACCAAAATTTTCAATCACCCTAAAGGAAACTCTGTACCCATTAAGCATTAACTACCCATTCTCCACTCCTCCCCCTGCCCCAGGTAATCTGTATTCTACTATCTGTGTCTATAAATTTGCATATTCTATTTATTTCAATATAAGTGGAATCATACAATTTTAGTTTTTTGTGTTTGACTTATTTCACCCAACATGATGTCTTCGAGGTTCATCTGTGTTGTAGCATGTATCAGAACTTCATTCCTTTTAACCTCAGAATAATATTCCATTGTATGTATATACCAAACTTTGCTTATCCATTCATATGTTAATGAACATAAAGTTTGCTTCCACTTTTTGGCTATTATGAAAAATGCTTCTATAAAAATTGTTGTGCAAATATCTGCTCAGGTCCCTGCTTTCAAAACTTTGGGGTATGTCTTAAAAGTGGTATTTTCTGTTACATTTGTTACAATTGATGAACACGCATTGAAGCATTGCCACTAACCACAGACTACGGTTTATATTATGGTTTACACTCTGTCCTGCACAATTTTGTAGGCTATGACAAAATATAAAATGGCCTGTATCTGTCACTGCAATGTCATGCAGGACAACTCCAATGTCCCCAAAATGCCCTCATATTACAACTATGCTTCCCTATCCCATCCCTCATAACCTCTGGTGGCCACTGCATTTATATCAATGACAAGAGATCTTCCATTGCTAGAACAATAGTAAGTCTGTAGTAGAATAATAATAAGTCTACTTTAGTCCATTGTTCATTTACCAATCTTGAGGATTTTGCAATGGTGATGCCCACTCTGCTTCCAATTGAGAAGGAGCTTAGATCCCATGGGACAGATGAACAGAGCCATCCTGCTTGCAGTTGGAGACACCCTCTCTTCCTTAGGATGGGCATTAGCACAAGGATAGATATAATGGCCAATGGAACAGAACTGAGAGTTCTGATATAGAGCCTTGTCAACTGATATTTGACAAGGCCACTAAGCCCACTCAACTGGGAAAGAATGGTATCTTCAACAAATGGTGCCTGGAGAACTGGATATCCATATCCAAAAGAATGAGAGAGGATCATCATCTCACACCGTATACAAAAATAACTCAAGATGGAACAAAGATCTAAATATAAGAGCCACTACTTTGGAATCTGTGCTCCTGAGAGTGACAGAGTTGGACTCAAATAAGTCCTCCCTGCACATGGTCCATCAGTCCCTTCTATTCAAACCTATATGTGATGCTGGAGTTCATAGGTGTACTTCCAGAGACTGGAGCCTCTGGCCTGCCCTTGTGCCAGCTGTGCCTGGAATCTCGGTGGAGCTGCAACTCCTACTCTACAGCTCAATGGACTCACCCAAGTCACCTGGTGAGGAGAAGATGATGGACAATGGCCATCCCAGGGAATGGAGAGAGCCTACAGCTGCAGGCAGGATAATCCCATCCACCGTATCCATGGGATATAAGCCCCCTCTCACTTGGAAGTGGAGTGGACATCACCATCCCAAACTCCTCAGGATTGGGGGAAGAGCTATGGACTAGAGTGGACTTAATGGTATTCTGTTGTAGACATATTGTGATTCAAGCAATGGAAGAAATTACAACATTGAGGTGGAGCTAGTGGCCACTGGACGCTTTTGGGGCAGGGAAGGGAAAAGCAGTTGTAATACAGGTGATTTTTCAGGACTTGGGAATTATCCTGAATGACATTATAACGACAAATATAGGCCATTTTACATCAGCACATAACATGCAGATCTGTGTGGGAGAGAGTGTGGTCTACAATGTGAACTATGGTCCATGCTTAGTGGCAAAGCCCCAGGATGTGTATATCTATTGCAGGTGATGAGCCACACTAATGAAAGATGATTATGTGGTATGTTATGGGAGGTGTGGGAGTTGGGGAACATGGGAATCCCTTTAAATTTTGTGTAACATTTATGTAATCTAAACATCTTTTAAAATTAAAAAAAAATTAAAAATAAATAAATAAATATAAGAACCCAAAACCATAAAGTTCCTGGAAGATAATGTAGGGAATCATCTATGAGATCTTGTAATAGGAAATGGTTTCATAAACTTTACAACCAAAGCATAAGCAATGAAATAAAAAATAGATAAATGGACTTCCTCAACATTAAAAACTTTTGTGATTCAAAGGAGATTGTCAAGAAAGTGAAAAGGCAATCTACTCAATGGGAGAAAATATTTGGAAACCATCTATCCAATTGGGGCCTAATATCCAGCATATATAAAGAAATCCTACATCTTGAAAATAAAAAGACAACCCAGTTAAAAAAAAATGGGGCAAGAGATTTGAATACACTTCTTCAAAGAAGAAATACAAATGGCTAAAAAGCACATGAAAAGATGCGCATCATCACTAGCTATTAGGGAAATGCAAATGAAAACTACAATGCGATATCATCTTACACTCATTAGACTGGCAGCTAGTGAAAAAAAAACAAAGGACTACAAATGTTGGAGAAGGTGTGGAGGAAAGGGAACACTTATCCACTGCTGATGGGAATGTAGAATGTTGCAGCCATTGTGGAGAACAGTTTGGAGGTTCCTCAGGAAGCTAACTATAGAACTGCCATATGATCCAGCAATCCCACTTCTGGGTATATACCCAGAAGAATTGAAAGCAGGGACATGAACAGAAATATGAACACCAATGTTCATAGTGGCATTATTCATTATTGCCAAAAGTTGAAAGCAACCCAACTGTTCATCAACAGATAAATGGATAAGCAAACTATGGTATAAACATACAATGGAATTTTATTCAGCTGTATGAAGGAATGCAATATTAACACACAAGATTACATGGATGAATCTTGAAGACCTTATGTTGAGTGAAGTAATCCAGGCTCTGAAGGACAAATATTACATGACCTCACTGGTTTGAATTAGGTAAGTTGAGAAGACTCACAGAGCTAGAATCTGGAAGATAGGTTTACAGGAGACGGAAAGGGAGTAGAGGGTGGTGAGCTCATGCCCATTCGGACAAAATCTGTGATAAGGTGGAAGGATGTAGATGTGCAGTGGATGAGGGTGAGAGTGGTAGTGATGTGATTGGGTTTGGCGGTGCTGGTCTGTGAGGGGTTTGGTTGGAATATCCATGGAACTGGGGGGAGGATCAGGGGAAGGAGCATGTGAGCTCTGGGGATTTGCAGGTCTGTGGTTAAAACTACAATGTTGGGAATATTCTTTTGACAAATATGTCGGGGGAGGTTTACTGTTGTAGGGTGTTGGATGTGGGGAGGTATATGGGACAGAACGCACCTGGGGCAGGCTTCTATGGAATATGTAAGTGTTCATCTTGTCATAGTGTGTTATATCAGTGAGTGGAGCCCCACACAATAAACAAGAAAATATTAAACACCCATCCTGGGGAGTCCTGCTACATTCTCAATTAGAGGGACAAGATTCCCTCAAGAACATTAGGCAGTGCCCAATTAAAGAAAACAGACCAATATGTCAAGCCCTCAATATTATTGCAAGTAACTATGATATGTCAATCCCTCAATATTATTGCAAGTAACTATGAATCTTATTTTTCAAAAATTGAAACTTAGTAGTTATCATAGATTCTGAGGGGAGGGGGAGGGAATACTAGAATAGATGAATGTAGAGCATTTTTAGGGCATTAGAATTGTTCAGTATGATCTTGCAATAACAGATACAAGCTGCTTCAAATTTTGTCAAAACCTATAAAAGTGTATGACCCAAATTGTAACCCATAATGTGAGCATTTGACCATGGTTAGTAGCAATGCTTCAATATTTGTACATCTATGGCAATAAATGTACCACTTGCATGTAAAATGGTATTAATATAAGAGAGGGGAAAAGGGGGAGGGCATTGGGTATATGGGAATCTCCTATATTCTCTATGTGACTTTTCTGTATCCTAAAATTTCTTTGAAGATAAAAAGAAAAAGAAAAAAAAAGACATTGGGGGAATATATGGAAGAAAATATCATTGTATATACAAGACAACAAATCTTACAGTGATTAAAGTCACAATGTCTAAGAATATTTTTTATCATTTCAAAAAATGTTTAATTTTGTATTTTTGTATTTTATTACTTGTTTTTAAAATTATTATTTCATTTTCTTATTCATTTTATTTGGTTATTTGCTGGCTTCATTTATGGAGAGGTTTTGGATCACAGAAGGGTCACAACAGTGGCAGGGATGGATCACTGGTGTGGGGTGTCAGCGATGGGGGGAATGTATGGGAAAGGGTTCCCCTGGGGCATGCCTCTAAGGCATATGAAAATTCTCAAGTGTTCATGGGGCATTGTCTTGGTGGGTGGAGATCCACACAATAACCAAAAGAATACTGAATTCCTATCCGGGGGAGTTCTGCTACATTCGCTAATAGAATAGCAAGAATCCCCCAAGTGCAAGGATGGTGCTTAGTGAAGGAAGACAGACCATTATGCCAGGCTTTTGATATTGATGATTGTACTTATGAACCTTTTCTTGTGAAATTTAAACTTAGCCTAGTATTATATACTGCCTAAGAGTTACTTTGTGAAAGTCTCCTTGTTGCTCAAATGTGGCCTCTCTCTAAACCAAACTCAGCATATAAATGCACTACCATCCCCTTGGTGTGGGGCATGACTACTGGGGATAAGCCTCCCTGGCACCAAGAGATTATTACCAAGCGCCAACTAGCAATGCATATGGAAAAAGACATTGACCAAAAGCGGGTAATGGTAAATACAAATGAGTTTTTATGGCAAAGGGATTTCAAAGTGGGTCAGGAGGTCATGCCAGAGGTTACACTTATGCAAGTCTCAGCAGTATCTCATTGACTATCACAGTAAACAGTGCCTCAAATAGTGGAGCTCCTTAGGACTATAGAATCATCCAGAAACTATAAGCAGGGAATTTGAGACAGCTCGGGAATTTGGCACCCTGTCAGTGGGCCTTAATTTGGAGTTTTTGCTCCCCAGTGTAACAGAGTTAGACTCATTTATAGGTTCTCTACACATGGCTCTTCTGCTGCTTTTATTTGAACCTACAATTAGCACTATACTTTTTAAATATATGTCCCATAGACTTAAATCTTTGGTCTGTCCATAAGCTAGTTGAGCCCTGAATTTCAGCAGAGTTCCAATGACTACACTCCAGTTCATTGAACTACCCCAGGACATCTAACAAGGAGATGATGATGAACATTTTCTTTCTTTAAATCAAACCCTAGAGAATATCTTTTTATTTCAAACTTTTGCAAAATATTTGTTCTTTCATCTTGTAAGAAGTGAAGTGCTAAAACAATTAAGTTCATTTGTTATAAGTTGCATGGGAGATATTTACCAGTGTTATAAAAATGAAAAGAGATTTTCTAAACTTGTGTTAATTAAATTTGTATGAATAAAAT